>SOPF01021581.1:0-26727 GCA_012979155.1 Hypericum perforatum
ATAAGGTTTGACAAGATGCCCATGAAAGGCCCTCACTAGTGCACAACAAAGACATATGAAAGAAAGGCCAAGTGTGAAGAGTTGCAAGGAATGGAAGACTGCCAAAGAAGGATTGTGATAGACTTTCAGGCCTAATCTAAAAGTTTGCGATAGAATGAAGCAAAGAACATCAGTAGACTCTCAACGACCATAAAATAGACTAGTTGATAGGCTCATTCAGCAAGATTATAAATACCAAAGGTGCCCACTCAAAATAGACTTGTACATGGTCTTTCCATCAAACTTTGTAAAAGAAAATGGGGCATCCAGAAATTCTATAAATAGGATCAAACCCCTCAACTATAATTCATTCAGAAAATCATTAATAAAGTGTTTATTTTCTTTCTGCAATTTCGTATTCCAAGTGTGAGAGAGTGCTATTAAAAATCTATGAGCATTACTTAACATCTTTTCGAAAGAAATAGTGCAAGTATGAGCGATAGATTGAATTAAGGAGCGAATAATTTCAAGTGTCACCATGTCTAAGCAAGAAACTAGTTTAGTCCTGAAACATCCCCACGGTCCAGTTAATAACATAACGACTATTTGATTAATTAGATTCCAACGTCTAGTTTATGAAATGTAAATATGTAATTAAGTCTAATCTTGTTCCTCTTGTATATAAACTCAGTTGTACAGCATTTGTGGTTAATAAGAAAGTTAGATCGTTGCAGTTTAACAGAATTGCACTGAAATAATTCTTTTTCGAGCAAGACCCCGCAAATCCTTACAAATGTTAGGAATTAAAACCGAGCATGTGATCTTTCCAACTGGTACAAGTCCAAGTGTTACACAAGGAGAAACAAAAAAAAAAGAAATCGTGTACAGATGATGGTGTTGGGATCAATAGGATTCAGTTTAGGCTGAAGAATGCCATGATGGGATCATATATAACTTGATTGGCATTGACACCAAAAACAAAGTCAGCATGAGCATAGTCATCTCTGTATTGAAGAACCAGCTTGTCACTGTCATGGTCCTTGAGCTTTTCAATCAGCACATCGACGTCTTTAACGTCCGAGAGCGCGTCTTCGCCTCCGTAACCAAGGAAAAGAGGGAAGTCGTTCGGAATGCTCGTCATATCGTATGCAGGAGGTGTCGCCTGGCCGTAGTGCTTCGTGTTCTCGTCTTGGTTCCCGTAGTCGTACATTGCTATGCTCCCTGTTCTGATCACTGCACAACAATTGCGATGGATCTCAGCTTTCTGATTTGGTGAATTTGGTAAACCGAATGGGAATCGGGAAGGCTTACTCTGAGCTAAGTGGACTAAGTTCTTGGTGGAAGTAGATTGAGGTTCATGGTCAAGGAAGATATCTGTCCTGGAAGAATTGATGCAGCAGTTGGGACCTGAAGGAAAATAAAAGAAGATATTTAAAGTCGAGCAATAAACCGCACAAGGAAAGGATTTTTGGAAATTATCTCGAATCTACCTGTCAAAAGAGTCATCAGGTTGGAGCAGTTGAGGTCAAGGCTATCACAGACATTCTTCACAAGTTGTGCAGCAGCCGAACTGTTCATTTGAAAACAGAAAGATGGTCAACTCCATCTTTTCAGATTTATTTTGTTTTAGTTCAAGCAAATGAATAGGATGTGGCTTGCTCTCACCCTCCTGGGGCAAATTCATGCAGCCCTAACCAGTACAAGCTCTGTACAAAGACAAAAAAAATAGTGTCAATGAAACAATTACTTGGTTTTTGTCAAGTATAATTTGGTAAGAACAGATTCATCATTCTGTTATGCACTTGCCTCGGCTAGAAATGCTTCAGCCGCGGTTTTAGTAAGTGGTGAAGTGATCTGATTCATATAAGCAATTGGACTAAGCAAGGCAGATGATCTTAGCATGTCAAGCACTTGGTCTTGGGAAAAAGAAGCTAAAGCCATTAAGGTCCCCTGTAAATGATCAAAGAACATGTGAAAATAGTTCTGAAAAAGTTTCAACTCCCAGAAGTAGTTATATATATACCAGGGAATGACCAACATAGTGAAGATTCTGGCCAGTCTGATCATGCACGTAACCGACAACGACAGGCAGATCGAATGCGGCTAATTCGTCCCATGACCACTCCCAGAATGCCTGCCAAGCCAAATAAGCAAAAGGGTAACATGTCTCCCTTTACTTCAATCCAGGAAATGAAGAGAGCTCAGCTATAGAGTTAAAGGCAAACCGGGTCGGTTGGTTTGAGTGAAGTATGTCCCTGGCTCCACTTTGTCCCTCGAGTGTTCGCGATCCACACATCATAGCCGTTGTCCGCCAATATGAATGCCAAAGACTCATCAGGGGCATTGAATAGCCATGTCGCACCGTCCTATAAGGCATGACCAAAGAACTAATTACGATGAGACTCTAAGTTTAACTTTCTACTTCTTCAACAGACAAGACCAATCAACTTGTATCAGTACATTGGAACTAACCATGAACAACCCATGTTGGAGCAGAACAGGAGGCTTGGTTGCTTTCTGACCCGACCGGCTTTGCGCCATCCTCTGCAAACTTAATATGTAACCATCTTTGGTTGTAACCTGAAACACATTCACCATGTTCATGCAACAACTTAAATATGGTCCGATGTGCTCAACTTTTTTACAGAGATTCACCAAATTGAAGTTACAGAAACTACAATTCACTTACTTTGTAGTCTTGGCAAGCATAGCCTTGAGGCTCCACTAAGGACTGACAAATACTCTCATCTGCAGATGTATGACCATTAAATGCAACAAGCTTAGTTCTTGATGCTGCAGCTAGTGAAAAGTGGAATATCATCACTAGAAATGGGTATGTGGTTAGAGCTCTAGCCATTCTCAAATGTTGATTATTGGCCAATTGATGTGCACAAGCATTTCCCACCTTCCAGCTTTATATAGGAATCCAAAGCCAGCCAAAAACAGAACAGCACAAATTAAGAGAATGTGCAGTATCCTGATAACCTCAACTGGCCCCATTATTGGGAATTATTTTTTTAATAATAATTATCAAGTAATTATTTGCAATTAACGAATTTGGTAAGTCGTATGAATTGAGATTTTATCATTTTTAACATATCATGCTTTATTCTCTTAATTTCTATTAATATGTCAAATAGTTTTAAATATAGCTACTTTTATTTTTGTAATATACGGTCTAAAATATGTATAAAAAAGGTTTAAGTAAATAGATATATTATTCATATCAAAAAATACTTATTATTTTCTGGAAATATTGATGAGAGAACTTTTGGTATTCAATTCCGAAGTTTACCAATCACTAATATTCGTATTCAATCACTTGTGATCTAACAAAATTAAAAGATCATATTTTAGAAAACAATTGGAACAGTTTGATCTACAATTAATTATCGATTCAATCGGGTGAATGGACCACTCGGATCAGTTGAATGGATTTTTTTTTAATAACTGGATTGGTATTAGAAACCAAAAAGTATTTACAAATACTGTATGGGAAAACAGACCTTCATTCACAAACTCTTCAAAACACAAAAATCAGATTATAAATACAATCAAACAAAAAACCAAATCTATTGAGCTCAACCGGTCAAACTAACAGTGAACCATTTTTGTAAAAACGCAAATTAGAGAGAACCTATCACTATCACGCTGTAGCGTTGTTCAATTATTGCAAGATTAGCACCAAAATTTGCTCCAAATGCCGTTACTTTGACGTTCTCTAATTTGAAAAATAAGGATAATATTTACACGTTGATATCGAATGTTGGGGAAGTAATGGGGTGAATTAGGTATAAAAAAATTGTATTTTTTCGATCAGTACGAATAATATGAATGTGTGAACATGTCATTAAAAAATAAGTAAAATTTTTGAGCATATCAACAATGTTTGCCAAGATTTCGTATTCAATCTATTCTCAAAGAATGGATATTGATTGACCGCTACTCTTTGAGCATGCCATTTCACGTAACAATGTGAATACAAGATAAAGTATAGAACATTAGCATTCTAATATAGGCTAGTGCCTTTTCACAAAAAAAAAAATATAGGCTAGTGCCTGTCAAGATAAAGAGAGATTATAGTTAAAGACAAAATAGCAGCAAATTGTAGCCATGTAAATTAATAATAAAGACAAGGACTTTTGGATTAACATCTTACCAGTCACAACATCAACGGCGGAGCCAGAAAATTTAAGAAATATGGTCAATTTCTAAAATTTTAATATTTAATTTCATTTGAATGTAAATTATTAGTAAAAAAATATATTAATTATCAAATAAAAAGAATATTAACTGAGGATAATGGCCCCACTCCTTCTCACGTGGCTCCGCCACTGCACAACATATATGGTCCATTTACACGTCGACATTAATTTTTCGATTGATGTTACTCTTTATTTAGTAGATTAATCAAAATACAAATCATATAGAATTTTTGAATGACTATAGATTCTTGGCCAACAATTTTCCTTGCACATTGCAGTCTCATTATCATTCAAGTAATGTTAAAAATACCAAAGAGCAGCATCATAGTTAGATCTAGAGATGGTTTCATATCGGAAAAGACTGTCGCGTACATGAGAAAAGGTTTCAGGGTTACCATAAGCATTAACAAACTAATAGTTTATTAAAAAAATGTGCAGCAATCGTTTATTAAATTGTTGTTTATGGATTAATAAACAAAAAATGTGGACTGTTATATTAGCAGAGAAGTAACGCATAATTGAGGAATTGAAGCATATGTTCGAAATAAAACATTACATCCGGGCGTATTTACCAACCAGAGAGAAGAAAGCTATTTCCTAAAAAGACGAGAAATACTATTCTGATTTGATTTGGTGTGTCTTTTAAGTTCATGACTTCTCAGGAAATAATATATTTTGTTTATTTTTTGTTGTATCGTTTTAGCCTAGTCTATTTCTTCTCTAACCATAATTTCTTGCTTTTTTATATAAGTCTACAATTTCTTGTTCTTTTACCCCTATAATATTTTCTCTTCTCCATTTGTTTTTTTTTTTATCGTTCTTAGGATGATAAATTTGACTCATCCTATTTTCTTTTATTTGTAACACATATATATGGGACGACACATTCAATCCTTACCAAAAAAATTTGTGGTAACAATCTTTACAATTGTTTTCTATATTCCCGATTTTATCGATTTTTAGAAGGATGGCACAAAATTTATCACTAAATAAAAAGATTACAATGTGAGGGAAAAAATGCACACACTAGACAAGGACACATACAAAAAATACGATATAAGTCTGAAGACAACAAAATGACATGAGTAAAAACGATGGTGGGCCGAAAAGCTGCAAGAGCCAACGACCTAAATGAAATACTATCTAGACTAATGTGAGTAAACAAACACAAAAATACATCAGAGACGCAATCTCGTGAAATCGAACATCGGAACAGCGCATACAAACGCATGTATGTATGCATCTATCTATCTTCTGCAAGCTAGGCTAGCAGCAGGAAATATATGCATCTTTTGCCAGCTTTTCTTTATAAAATGGGCCTCTACGTCTCTCTATTGATAAATCCAACTGAAATAATTCTATGTAAAGCAAGACCCCACAAATATTTACGAAAGATATCTATGCATACGCGAGGTTTACTCATAGAAATCACGTTATAAATTCCATTATTCGTTCGGTATGATTAGTTTAGATTCGATCGTTGTAAAAAAAATTCGGACACGCAGTGCTGGAAAAGACAACTAAATGTTCCAATAACACATTATACATAACTGAAAGGCACGAAGTCCCGTCTTATGCACAAGTTGTTTATACAATTTCCAGAAACGCATCAAACTTTTAAGTAGACGTTTGACGAAGCTGGCATTTGCAATCTTGTAAGAGAAAATTTTCCGTTGGATGATTACAACAATTTTCTTTGTGAAAAAAGATCACCAACATTAGCCACCAATAGACAAGACAGCAACAGAATTTGTTACTGAAGCCTGAAGAAAGCAATGAGAGGATCGTAGACGTCCTGCTTGGCGTTGCCTGCCATGACATAGTCTCCGTGTGCATAGTCCGGCCTGTACTGGATCACAAGCTTGTCTCCTTGATGATCTTTGAGGTCATCCAGCAAGTGTTTCACGTCAGGGACGTCGGAAAGCGCATCGGCCCCTCCGTAGCTCAGGAATAGAGGGACGTCGTTCGGGATGCTTCCCATGTTGTACACAGGAGGGGCCGCTTGGCCGTAGTGCTTCTTGTTCGATTCCTCATCACCATAGTCGTACTTCGCTATCGTTCCTGTCCTGAACACTGCATAGAAGAGTTTCCTCTAAGTTTTTTTGAGGTTTAGTCTGGTCTTACTCGAGTAGGACACTTACTCTGAGCAAGGTGGATCATGTTCTTGGTTGCTGATGATTGAGGCTCGTGCTCTAGAAAGGTGTGTATAATGGAAGGATCTATGCAGCAATTCTCTCCTGTGAATCATCGATGATGTTGCTTTGGGTCAGTGCTATAATGGGGATCCCTAAGTTTAGAATTAGAAGCAGATGATCAGTATCATGATAGAGACGTACCTGTGATGTAAGTCAACATTTTGGTGCAGTCAATACCCGGTGCCTTGCATACAAGTTCAAGGAGCTTGGACACGGCTTCCCTGTAATAACACAACGAATTGTTTGATTGGAAACAAAAAAAAATAAATAAATAAATAAACCATAGGAAAAGGAAAGGGGGGCAAGAGGAGTTGCAGCTTTACCCGGTCGGACTAAATTCATGAATATTCAGCCAGTACAGGGTCTGATACAAAAAGAACTAACGTCAGGAGTTACTTCCATATGCTTCTGTTGAAATAACTCAGATGCAGAAGCCAAAGCCGAGTAAGTATTAACCTCGGAAAGGAAGTTTTCAGATGCAATTCTCGCAACAGGAGAGGTTATTTGATTGACATAAGCAATCGGGCAAAGCAGTGCGGCCGATCTCAACATGTTAAGCAGCTGGCTATTTGAGAAGGCAGCAAGAGCCACCAAAGTCCCCTGAATGCATGAAAAGGATGCGAAAAAAAGATGAATGAATTGTTAAGTTGTCAATGTACGTGTAATGCACCGTGACCGAACCGAATGTCACTAAGACCAAAATGAGCCTTTCTAGCATACAACTTTGGAGTTATTTCAAGATGTGCGTCAAAAAAGTAGGTGCACCTTGTTGGTGTAGATAGTATCAATCATTGTTTTTAAATCGGCGGTCCGACTGGTCGGACCGCGAATCGGCCACTCCACCGGTCAGAAACTGATAATCCGACCGGGTACCTTACCAATCGGGCAATTTTTGGGATTTTCCGGTCAGACCGGCCGGTCTGACCAGAAACCGGGGGCAGTTCGACCGGAAAATATTAAAAAATAGTATTTTTTAAAAAATAAATAATTTTTTTTTAAAAAATAGAATTTTTTTAATAAAAAAATTGAATTTTTCTTAAAAAAAATTTGGTCCGATCGGCCATCCGACCGGTCGGACCGGTCTGACCGGAGATCGGCCAGCCCACCGGGTCGATCTCCAGTCCGATTTTGAAAACTATGGTACCAATCAAAATATTTAGGGAAAACTTCACTTTAGTATCCTATGGTTTCACTGATTTTCACTTACATACCAAGTGGTTTGAAAGGTATTGAACAAATTGATAAAAATTGAAATAAGTTGGACTTGTTCTATGTGTTTCAAACTGCAGGGTGTGTAAGTGAAAAACCACGAAACAACAAAGTACTAAATGAAGTTTTCTCAAACATTTAAATCGTTTCAGATAGAACATATCATTTTTGGGGTACCATAGTACTTAAGATGCGGTCTTGTGTAGGTAGGCCTACCTGTGAATGTCCAACATAGTGCAGCTTCTGTCCTGTTTGACCATTCACATAGTTAAATGTGGCTGGAAGGTCATAAGCTGCCAGCTCATCCCATGTCCAATCCCAGTATTCCTGCAGCATAGCAGAATCAAGGCTAATGTAAGCAACGATAACATTAGATGCTTCTGCAACTAAGAAGGAGAGAAAAAAGAGTTAAGTTACTCCGCTATTAGGATCAAGAGATGTATGTCCAAGACTGTATTTCGTTCCCCGAGAACTAACGAGCCACACATCGAAGTCGTTGTCCGCTAATACTGATGCTAATGATTGGCCCTTGGGTAATAACAGCCATGTTACTGCATCCTGCCACCAGACAATAACCATTTATTATTTCTATCAACATTAGGCCAAAATCCTTCAAGGGTTGCTCACCATGAGTATCCCGTGTTGTAACAGAACGGGTGGTCCATCGGGTTTCTTGCCGGACTGCCCTATTCTCTGCATGCTGAGAATGTAGCCATCTTCTGTTGTTACTGTATGTTCTTCACAAGCATAGCCTTGTCCCTCGACCAGGGAGCTGCAGATACCATCACCGGCTGATAAAGAATCTGTTACCGTGCTGTTTCCATCATTGACCGAGAGCAACCTAGTCCTAGTTGCAGCTGCAGACCCCAAGATAAGTGCCAACGTCACTAGTATGAACAAGTTATTTTCCATCTTCAACTGATATTGTCTCTTGATCAGAAGCCGCGAGTTTTTATACCAGCAGACTGCAGATGAATCATCGAAATGATTTCTAGATGCCATTGCTTAGACTGTTTATACAAAAAAGTATGTGCGAAGATGCATTTCAATGTAAGGTTTGATTAGGACAAATAATATGTAAGTCAATATTGTCCGAAACCAATTCGGCTCCTACAAGAAAATAATGGATCTTTTTATATTCTTTCAACTCGTGCTTCCCATGTAGCTTGTCTTAATGTCATTCAAAGAGCAAAACATGGGTCATCTGAGAGAATTCCTTTGGCATCATCGACCAGGTGGAATTGAATTGATCTAAGCTGTAGCATATCAGTAGTAAAACTTCTGAAAGAACCATGACAGCCTGTCAGCTATCTTATTTATGTTCTTGAATACGTATGGAAGGATCAAAGTATAAGATCTGCCCTTCACAAAAGGAGAACATAAGACAACCAAATGAGACAAAGGTGAAGAATTATGAGGAGGTTCATTTCGATAGAACCTTGTTCAACAGCTTACAGGTCTTGGTTTTGAGACTTAACGAATCGAAAGGTAGCTGCAGAACATCGTCATGGTCGAATGTTCGAGCCAAAGACTTCCTCCGGAATCATATCGTTTTCTTTGATGGACGATGAAGTTCATGACTTTTTACTATGGAATATTATCAGTTGCACCGGTCATATATGGGCTTCCTTGCAGCGAACAAAAATGAAACGATGATTCGGTTTATTTCCAACGTTAGCTGGTACAATGATACTATGGCACTAGAACTATTAGACTCGGAAAAATTTATCCTTCCTCCTATTTTGAAATGTTGTATAACCTCCTATTGACAGGATTCAGGGTCTGCTCCCGGAATGTCGACTAACGATGAACATCCTTATGCCTCTGTTCTGATATCATTTGTTGAAACCTCCTTGGGCTTCTTGTCTGATGTGTTGTTACCTGAGGTCTTTGATGCTCTATATCTTGCCAATCGCCTCTTAAGAGATTGGAATTGCGACCCTCTAGTTTGTATGTTCCCCAACAACTGCCACCTATTTGGATTTATTTGGCCAAGCAATTTCATCTGCTCCTTTCTGAACTTCCTATTTGCATACCATCTTCCACCTTGCCAACCGAAGCCATACCTGCAGTCCAAAGCATTCGTTATTGTGGTGTGCGAGTAAGCAAACATAGAGTCCACGAAAATAGAGCCACATGGCTCGTGCAGCAGTAAACAGTCACTTGATTGGAGAATGGTTAGAGGAAAGAGAAGTTCGGAACGAACCCAAGGATAAAAGTAGTTGCAGCAGTAGCAAACAAGGCAGACGCTCTGGAACTTCCTGGATCAACCAGCTTTCTGAGTTCTGAATGTTCAAGTTCTGTATTGCTTTGTATCTGCATAACAAATATGACACTGGATTTGAAACCCACTAATATTCCAATTCCGAACTCAATCATGAACCTTTCCAGGAAATCACACGTGTTCCTCGAAATCATTTAGCCTTACAAGTTCTAAGCACTTTAGGTAGTTTTCTGTTCAACTTATCCAAACATAAAAAAGCTTTCACCGCTCAAAAACCCAAGTCCCGTTGAAAATGGAATTACAAGGGCATTGGTTCTGTACAAACTCTAAACAGATATCGCAGTTCATGAACTTAAACCATTCATCTCAGATGAGCTCAAGATAGAGCCAGAAAACATCCACTAGCCCTACTTTCAAGCTAAAGCTGATACACTTTATCTTTCCAAAGAATAAGCCATCAATTCATTTCTGGTTTCAATCGCAAATAAAAGAATCAAGGGGACAGGACCAATGTTGGTGCTAAAAGAATAAGCCATCCACTCGTAGATATTGATGCTAAAAAGTTTTTGCAGTGTACCCGAATATTATATCAACAACGGGAAGATTAAAACATGGATTTATGTGACAGAGACTCACCGCTTTTTCAATAGACTCCAGCCGGCGCTCAATTTTTGTCTCGTGATGGTAGCGTAAAGTATACCCTGAAAATCATTTATGTTCACTATAAAATGCTCACCAAGTGAAAAATAACACACCTGAAAGAAATGATTGGAGAAAAAATGTAGATGCAATAACAGGCAGATTAACAGGACAAAAAGTTGATAGACTGAACACCACACGTTATCTGCCTGTTATTAAACGATAGTTTGTTCAGTAATTAAGATCGCACAACAAGGTGAGCTTCCGCGCACTGGCATAAGACCCCAAGTTCCTCCTCACACGGTTATTCCAACAAAAGTCTTTGATCCAGACAACTATCATCCAACTCCAATCCAGAAAGATCGACGCACCGACTCTAAAGAATTCGTCAAAATATCGTCTCAGCTTCATAAAAGGCAGACATTTCAACAAAGGAATGCCAACAAGAACGCAAGTGTAAATATAATTACCGATCAGAATAAAAACCGAAAGGTTACCAACATTGAAGAAGAAGACACAACTAACAACACAGAGAAGAAAACCTAGTAAGGAACAAGAGACAGAGAAAGCAAATGACTAACCAGCCCAAGCAGTCGCAACAGAAGCAACCGAAGTTCCAACAGTAAAGACCACCTTATGGTTCTCAAATATATCCTGAAAAAACGAACCCATAAAGAGAATTCAGCTAAAACCCTAAAAAGATTGAAACTTTAACAACGAAATTGGGTAAAGGAATAACCTTGGTGGAGAAGTAGGTCTCCTGGATGGCTGCCCATGAGTTGAGAGCCTTCCTTTTGATGTGTGGGAGACCCAACGACCCAACAAGCCTTCCTCCTCTGCTCCTCATTGTTTCGCCTACCTCGCTCACTAATTCGAATTCCAGTTTTTCTGGGAATTGAGATCCAACATATTAAAAATGGAAGGAAACAAATTCTAATGTGTTTGCAGTCATTTTATGATTCTAAAACGCGACTCATGATTTGGAGATTTTCTTTTCAACATAGTCTCGAGATAATTCGGTCCAAAAATCAGTGTGGCATGGTTAAGCCACATAATATGAATATAGATTCGGCAGGGACTAACTTTTTAACTATTGAATTTTAATCTTTTTCAAAATATTTTAAACCTAATAGTCTAAAAATTATAAGGATATTTTCGAATTTTTATCAAATACTAAAATCTTGTCACTCTCTTCTCAGTATTTTATTTTTTGGGATAATTGTTCACAGTTTCTTCGGGTTTGTGGAAATTAGCGATTCAGCGCTTCTAATTTTTTTTTTATTATTTAGCTCTTCTAGTTTGTCGAAAGGTATTATTTAACCCCTCTCGTCGGAATCAATTGTTTTCTCTGGTAAAACGGGACGTGAGATTACTAAAATATCCTTGTCTTAAAAAAAAATTAAAACCCATTTATATAAAAAATTCCGTGCTCAGACTCACCTTCCTCAAAAATTTCCCTTCTCCATCTTCTTCTTCTCCGACTTTCAAAAAAAATCTTCTTCTTCTCCTCTCTCCTCTAGTAACCCCCAATTTCTCCCATTTTCCAAATCTCCATCCATGTCGAAGGCTGAAGATTAACCAATTAATTACTTACCACAGTTAGCGAAAACACCATCCCAAGCCAAAAACCCACGCCATTTTTTCTTGGTTTCAAACTCTTGACTCGAACACGACCCCTGGAAAGCATCAAACCCCCAATCTGGGCCCACCAACCGACCCCCTTCCAAGTCCCCGCCTATCCTCTCCGTCTCCGAACAGACCCCGCCCATCCTCCTCCATCCCAACTGACCCCCTTCCAAGCCCAAGCCCCCTCCTAGTCCTCCTTCGCCGATGCTGGTGTTCACCTCGTTACCGTCTGTCGCGAGCTTTATAAAGAGCGCCCCCGTCGCCATCGTACCACCAAAGCAGAGGAATCACCATGCCAGGAAGCCAAAGCTCCCTCTCGAATCATGTTGATACAATTAGGAACATGCTCAATTTTATGTTGGAGTTGCCTGATGTGAAGTCTGTTCCTAAGAGGTTCGATAAGAGGTTCTCGAACCCTAAGGACCTGTCGCAGACGATCATCAGGATTACTAGCATCTTCAATGGTCACTAGAACGAGACACAGAATTAGGACTTATACTTTTTAATTCAAATTGGAGTTATACAAATTAAGATGTTTGATTTTTTATAATTAATCTCTGGGTGTTAGTTTTGGTTGTAGATGAGAAGGAGACGAATGTGGGAGGAAGAAAAAAATGGCATTTTAGGAAGAAGAGGTTGGCGGTGCGCAAATTTTTTTTTAAAATGAGTTTAATTTGTTTTGTTAAACAACAAGGGCATTTTAGTAATCTCACATCAAAGTTCGGTTGAGAAATCGTCTGATTTCGGCAACTACCTTTTCCACAAACTAGAAGGGCTAAATAATAAAAAAAATAGAGGGGTTGAATCGCTAATTTTTGCAAACCCTAGGGGACTGAGGACAATTATCTCTTATTTTTTTCTTTCTCTTTCATTTTCTCTTACTCCTAGACTCTTTGAATTCCCTTTCTCTCTATCTTCTATTTTCCTTTTCCCTTTTCTCTCTCCTTCCTTTTTTCTCCTTTTCCAAAAAAATCCTACTTCCTTCCTCCTCTGACAATCTCCTCTCAGTCGGCCACCAGAGCTTTCTCTGATGACCTCCTTCTCCTAGTCGACAGCCAAGGCTTTCTCTGATGACCACCAACAAAGTGAGACCTTCGTCGATATGCTCGCGACTGGCTCCCCTTCTTCCCCAACTTCTCCTATCGGGTCTTGCCTCGTCGAAGCAGCGACAGCTCCCTCATTCATGTCCTTAAGCAGCTATCCTACCTTGTCCTCGATATTAAGCCCCTATCTACCGCCTTCGCCTGCGGATGGCCTTCTCTCAATTTCTTCATTCACAATGATTAGGGTTTACATAGATTGATATTGATGATTTAATTGCTAGAATTTTTTGGTTTGGCTTCTTTCTGATATTGGTTTGGCTTCTTTCTGATATTGGTTTGACTTGTATGTGATACTCGTTTGGTTTGTATATGATACTGGTTTATGTTGTATGTAATACTAGTTTGTGTTGTATGTAATACTAGTCTGTATTGTATGTGATACTAGCTTGATTTCTATTTTATAATAGTTTGTGTTATATGTGACACTAGTTTGACTTGTATGTAATATTGGTTTGACTTGTATGTCACACTAGTTTGGCTTGTATATGATATTGGTTTGTGTTTGGTGTGACACTGGTTTGACTTATATGTGATACTAGTTTGTGTTTTATATGACATTGGTTTGACTTGCATGTGACACATAGTTTAGTTTTTCTAGTTGGCACGAAATCAAATAAATTTTCAATCCCTTATTTTTTTAAATATTCTAAAAAACACCTCCTCTCACTTCTTCCCTTCTTCTTTCTCTTGATCATCTTTTCTCTCACGTCTCTTCTTCTTCCTCCTCATTTTCTCTCTCTTTTGTCTCTCCCGACAAATCCCAAGATGGTGACAAGCCACCACTATCACAATTATGTGCCCCTCCTCCCACCGCTCCTCGCGAGAACCTTAACCCTCATCCTCCTTGCCCTCCTCCTCGGGTTTTCCCTCCTCTATAAGAAGCTTACCCGCAACTGCATCACCCCATCAGCCTCTCCTGATCTCAAGTCATAGGTCATCAATTCTAGTGTTAACTCCTGTGAATATTGATAGTTCTTCTTCTTCTTCTTCTTCCTCCTCCTCCTTTACTCTCTCTCCTTTTCCATCATCTTAATGATGATGTCCTCTAGACGGTAGTGGTACCCCAAGAACACGGCCTTGTAGATAAAGCTGATAGACCCAAACCCACCATGGTCGAACTTGTTAAACCAAAAATCAACGACAAAAACCTAGTTGAGACGATAACAAGTCGTCCATTTCACTGGTCCTCTTTTGCCTTGCAACTTCAAATTGAGTTTATTATTTAATTTTATGGTTTGGCTTTGGAATAGTTTATTGTAAGAGGAGGAAGAGGAAGAAAAGGGGAGAAGTGAGGGAGGAGCATTTTTAGAATATTTTTAAAAAAATAAAGGATTGAAATTAATATTTAATTTTGTGCTGACTTGATTCACTAATTAGGAAAACTAATCCTATGTGGCATATCACATTAACACGCCATATAAGTTTGGAGTATTTTTTGGGCTTATACCTAGCCCGAGGCTATATCGCAAAAAAGTGGTCAACCTTAGGATCATGAGTGACATATTAGAACCTCAAGATCATCGTGCAAAATTTAAAATCATAGTTATAAAAAATAAATTTTTATCTTTTAAAAATAGATCACGTTCGGTTATTCTTGACTTTTGAAATGAATTAATTTCTTATCATAAAAAATAATTAATTTATTCCCCTATTCTAGAGAAATAAAAGAGGTCTTGTTCCTTCCTTGCAGAATAATAAACCTCGTTCGTTCCTTCTCTTGTCTATCTAGTAATTATGGATATGGTCACTACTACTCAAAAAATAAAATTATTTGTACAAGTAAGTTTAAATGTGATATGATTTCTTAAAAATTATTTCAGTATTACTGCATTAAAAATACCTAATAATTGAGTCAAACTTTAGCTAATTAAAATTGATAAGACTCATAGATAGCTGCCCAGAATATACTCATTATGTGTGAACGATAAATTCATGGATGACATGGGCCATATGGATCCTCTTCCATCCTCATATAGACTTGGCCACGAATTGAATCCAATTCGTAATTCGATTTAATTTATTAATAATTCGATTTGATTCGTATATAATTCGATTCGTTGACAATTCGATTCGAATTCGTAATGGTACAAATTGAACTCGGTTTGAGATTTTTATAATTCGTCAAACCAACGAATTCAATTCGAATTCGATTCGACTTAAATTCGTAGTGAATTTGATTAAATTTGTGTGTATATATATATATATATATATATATATATATATTGGTGTAAAAAATCTCAAACTCAATTATTTACTAAACCTTAAATCTTAAACCCTAAAATCTTGAAATTCTAACTCAATTATTTATTAAATCATAAATTTTAAATCCCAAATCTTAAATCTTAAAATCTAAAGCTTAGTTATATACTAAACTGTAAACTTTTAAATCCTAAATGATGAAGCCCTTAAACCCGAAATCATAGATAACTTATTTTGGCGCATTAAATGCAAGCTCAAACTTTAATTTATTTTTTCTCAAAAAATATTAAACATTTATTCCTTATTTTTTTAATTTTAATTAAATATTTAATATTTAAGAATCAATTCGAATTCGATTCAAATTCAATTCGAATTCGAAAGTTTATAATTCGTTTTCAATTTGTTCTTGGACGAATTAAATATGGTTTAATATTTTGATAATTCGAATTCGCACTAATTTGATTCGAATTCGTTCGAATTCGAACCGTGGTCAGGTCTATCCTCATACATCTTTTTTTTTCGCTCTCTCTTCCCTCCTTTCTCCCTCTTACTTCTCTCTCCTCTATCTCTCTCTATCCCCTCTTCGTTAAGACTATCTATAGCAACGCCCAACTTCATACTCACAACGATACCCCTGTAATAAATAATTGATTTCTCTTTTGTCTATGTCATTTTTACTTTTCTACCCAATTTCATGCTCACAACAGTACTCTTGTGTTATTTACGTTCCTGTAATAAATAATTTATTTATCTCTCATTCACGTTAATTTTTTTAAGAAATATGGCTTGAATATGATTATGAACTAACTAACAAAATAATAAAATAAATTCTACAATAATAAACTTTTTTTAAAAAAACTCCAATAAAGCAAAAAGAAAAAGGTACAAAACAATCATAATACGCTCGATGTGACTAATAATAGTGACAGTCAAGTAAGGTAAAACAACCATGCCGCAGCCCATGCAATCCAACATAACTGGTAGTCAGGATAGGCAAACATAACATCAAGTTGGAACAGCCAAAAGAAATTTCGTCAAGGAACAAACCTATAGAATTGTTGACTAGACCTATTGTGCCCGATGTGACTAGAGAGCGAGGTTGGGAGGTTCAGCCACCAGCCATCCTCTGTGAGGTGAGTTAGAGGATCCACCACCATGTTCCTCTCATGAAAAATATAAGTGACGTGAATCTGTATCTAGGCACTGTGCTCGATCATCCACAACTAGCAGGACTGCCAGTGACCATAGGACCTCGGCCTGTGGCATCTAAAAGTGTAATAAAATGTACATAGAGTCAGTCTCAAGACATAGGTTATACCAACCTTGCTCATGAGCAATCTCCACTGCGGTAATGGCTGCTAGGAGTTCTACCTCGAAGGTGAAGTAATTCGATATCGGGTGACTGAAGTAACCCTTGACTGAAGTAATTCCATTTGTATTGCACTTAAGCTACCCCGGAGGGAGACATCACTAGATAACCTTGATAATATGAGGTGCCCGACCTGGTCTCGGTGCAATACATAGCGCCAAAAAAAGATCATGCTCCTGCTGTGAGGAGAAGCAACCCCTAGTGTAAAAAATGACAGTGTTACTCACCACGCGTTGGAAAAGTGCAAGTATCGCATCCAAACTACGGTGCTGATCTCTAAAATAATAAACTTATGATTTGGCAAACTTGGAATATTTACAAATAATTTGAATTACAAATATGGAAGATGAAAATTACATAATTAATTACGACTATAATTTTTTGTCAAATATGTCAAGTCTAATTATTTTTAGAGCGATATGAGCTTTTTTACTACAATGTTATTTTCTAGTAGTCATATAATTTGATAGATTTTGAATGCATTGGGAAGAGAATAAAGAAGATTCTTCAGTGCTATTACAAGGTCTGTCTTACAAAAAAAAATTGGATCATGATAATAGAGATATGCATCTCGCTCATCATTTGCTATCATATTATGCAATCTAATACATACTATCATAATTCTTCCGATGAATTTCTTATTTCACAGAAGACAATGATGTTTGGTGAATGCAAAATAAATTTGAAGAATTCTAAATGTTCTTTCCACATCTTTTCTATATACCTCTTAATTTTCAACGAACAATATGTGATTTAGGATTGATGCAGTCACAAATGACTTCACAAAGATAGCATAATAATTATATATTCCATTAGTGAGACAATATAAATTTCTATATGACAATCATTGACATTGTAACTCATATTTTGTGTTAGACCTTCCATCAATAAATTGTTTTCTATATACCTCTTAATTTTGCGATATTATTGGTAGTAATAGTGTTAGATCATCAACCCAACCATCTGTTCGCTTAGCTTAAGATCTAGGAATGCATAAATTGGTACTTGACGAACAACTTTCACTCGCTATTCCCTGTGGAGACGATCCTACTTATCACAATATTACTTGTGCGATCGTGTAATTCTTACACGTATAATTAATCCTAGTTGGATTGCATCAAGTTTTTGGCGCCGTTGCCGGGGAATAGGAGTTTAAAGTTGTTTTCGTTAATATTGGAACTAGTGTTCTTGATTTTGAGACTAAGCTTTGTTACTTGTTTCATTATTACTTGTTGCATTTAATCCTCTCTGTTGAGTGTTATAGTACCATACAAGTACAGGAGGTGAATGCCAAATACTCGTCATGAGAATCAACCTCTTCTTAAGCAAGATTCGGAGATTGAATGGACTATTCGACGAATCAGGAGAAGAAACTTACATATAGAAGAGATGGCCGATCGACAAGTAGTTCCTGCCATCATGAGACACAAGTCACACCCAAGACTTGTCGATCTTTGGTCAAGCATAGAGTATCCAACTGTGGAGACGAACAATTTCGAGATCAAGAGCAACCTCCTTTCAATGGTTAAAAAAGACCAATTTGGAGGTTATCCCTCAGAAAATCCTGCAAAGCATTTCCGAAACTTTGAGGATTATTGTTCAATAGTGAAGTACAATAGTGTCACACCAGATGCCATCAAGCTTCGACTATTCAAGTATAGCTTGAAAGATGATGCTAGGGAGTGGGTAGATTCATTTCCAACCGGCACCTTTAAGATATGGGACGAGCTTTCCAACAAGTTTTTGGAAAAGCATTATCCTCCAGGTAAAACCACCCAACTTCGTAACAAGATTTCTCAATTTAAACAACTAGGTGATGAATCGTTGCACGAGGCTTGGCATTGCTTCAAGAGACTACTTTGCAAATGCCTACATCATCAGATACCTGAATGGATGTTTATCCAAATGTTTTATAATGGATGTGAGCCACAAATTTGAGTCACCTAGATGCAGCGGCCGAAGGAGATTTGACAAACAAGTCAGAAGCTGATGGTTTCCAAATTATTGAAGCCATGGCTATTAACAACCATGATTGGGGGATCAAACCAAGAGAAGAAGAGTTGTTAGTGTATAAGACAATGATGAGGTAAACGCTTTGAAAACACAAGTTGTAACACTTACACAACTAGTGTAAGGATCAATGTCATTGCAAGCAACATCATCTTCTCAGGTTTGCAAAATTTGTACTGGATCACATAGCACAGATAGTTGTTCATTAATTGCTGAGCCTGTCAATTTTGTGGGTAATACTAATAGGAATAATGATCCATATTCCAGTACGTATAACCTGGGTTAGAGAAACTACCCAAATTTTTCATGGAAGAACAATGCAGGACAGCATGTACCTCAATATATGAGACCACCTTACGGAGGTAGGAATGTACAAGGTGCTCCACCTCAGCAATTTCAGTCATATCAACAAAGGTGGTAGCAGCAAGGACCACCACTGTAAGATCGTCGAGGAGAGGATGAGTTGCGCAAGCAAGTGTTGAGTCATGAAGCAACCATTCGCAATCTTGAAGTACAAATAAGCCAGCTGGCAGTACAACTTAATACAAGACCACCTGGCACTCTTTCAAGCAACATCGAAGCTCCACCCACCAAACAAGAGCATTGCAAGGCAATAACAACAAGAAGTGGTTTGGACTTAGGGAAGAATGTGGTAAAGATGCAAGTAAATCCTCCACCAAGGAAGATAGTTACGGAAGAGGAAGATGAGCTACAAGTTAATCCTATCATTGGAGAAGATAAGTCATCTGAGGAAGCAATCAAGCCAATAGATAACGGGTATAGTCGTGATACCCAGCGGATGCTGGCCAACTAGCGTATGCTGGGCTTGTTCAAAAAAGAAGACCATTTGGGTAGTAGCCAAAGCCAGCGGATGTTGCTTAGCCAGCGTACGCTGGGTTCATATTTTGGAAGAAAAGAAGAAAAGGGGCAACCCGAGAAGAAAGAGGAAAGAAAGTATCCTCCACCACCTTTTCCTCAAGGGTGAACAAGCAACTTATGCACCCTAGCTACCACAAGTTCTTGGAGCTATTCAAGAACCTTCAAATCAATATACCACTCCTTGATGCTTTTGAACAAATGCCAACATACCGGAAGTGGATCAAAGAATTCATTTCAAAGAAGCGGAGTATTAATGATTTTGAAGTCATTCTATTAACAAGAGAGTGTAGTGTTGTCTTGAGCCAAGATTTACCTCAAAAGATGAAGGACCGTAGAAGCTTCACTGTTCCGTGTACCATCAGAGATCAGATGTTTAAGAAGGCATTGATCGACCTTGGCTCCAGCATCAATCTCATGCCATTCGCCATATTTTAGAAGCTCGGACTAGGGGACATAAAGTCAACATCAGTAGTTCTCCAACTCGCAGATCGATCAATGGTTCGATCAAAAGGGATAATTGAGAATGTACTCGTCAAAGTTGACATTCTAATCTTCCCAGTTGACTTTATTATTATGGAGATAGAAGAAGATCAAGGTTTCCCCCTCCTTTTTGGATGGCCATTTTTAGCCACCGCAAAAGCAAATATCGATGTGGAAAAAGGTTAATTGCGATTCAAGGTATGTAACGAAGAGGTAGTTTTTAATGTCTTCACAGCCATCCAATACCCTATTGAAGAGCATGACTGCCATAGTATTGATATCATGAACAATTTGGTACTCGAGCATATTAACAAGGCTTTTCCGAAAAATACACTTAAAGTGATGCAGGAAATTCAAGACGCAGTGAAGGAGCATGACTTTAACAAACAAGCATCCTGGGTGCAAGCCACTGAACCACCAGATTTGAACCATAAACTACTATTAAGTCATTTGCAGTATGCTTACATGAGTAGTAATTATAAACTGCCTGTTCCTATTTCTACATCTTTTGATCATGCACAGGTTAAAAAGCTATCTTACATCCACATGCACAAACATGACACCAAGACGAAATTTAAAGTGGGCACGGAGCACCTACAGGATGACTTGACCATCAACATCAATTTACGTGAACAAAAGGGGGACCTCGATGACCCAGGACCTTGGTGATCAATAACTACCGTCAAGCTAACAATGTTAACTTAGAACTACATTCTTCTTTTTCACTCAATCTTTTTGAATTTTGAGTCACTCGTCCAAGTTTCCCTGAGTTTATGAGTTTCTAGGGGAATGTACATATGGTTACCCTCGAAAAATATGTCATTTTATCAGTTTTACAGATCAACAGCTTGTCCAGGAGCAAAACACAAGCCTGGGATAGAAGCTGACCCCAGCGTACGCTGGCTTTCCAGCATATGCTGGCCATGTCCAAGAGAAAACACGCAAGGGGCAGAATCGAACCCCAGCATACGCTGGCCTCAGCATTTGGTCCTCTGCAGCCCAAACTTCAACTTTAGTTTTCTCCCTCATACGAACTTCGATTTCGAAACCGTCGAATCCTGGGCATCCCTAATTGACATATCTACCTTTCGGAGTATCATTAAGCTCCATATCTCAACAACCTCCCACAGAAGAAAGCTCAAGCTTGCATCTACCTTAACTGGTCGACCTTACCCAAAGGAATATCAAGAGGACCAGGCCTTAAACCGTACTCAATAGGAATGGCTCGGAAAACTCCTTCAACCACTACCACCATCTCCTTGAATAGGCTTTATCTTCTCCTTAACTTGTTTTATTTTGTATTTATGTATTTAGATTTCTTCTTCTTGTGACTTGTATGTTTAACTCTACACATTGAGGACAATGTGTCTTCTGAGTATGGGGGTGCATTGTGTGTGTTTTAATTTTTGATTATTTGTGTTGATCTTGCTATGCATGTGCCTCTTTTTACTTTTTTTGTTATTTTGTTTTATGCATGTGACCGAGTCTGTTTGTGTGTGTTTTGTGTTTTTGATTGAAGTGTGTTATAGTCTGTTGCATATGATGAAAAATCCTTGGAAATTTTGAACTTTTTGTCATAAGAAAAACTCCATATCATGCATTCAACACTCTTGAGCAAAGTGAATTTTATGATATATGCAATTATATCCTCGTTCATTTAAGCTAGTCATTACACCCGGTAGACTAGACTAGAGAATTTACGAGTGACCTTGTAAGATTTTTTAGCCGATGGCGAGGATAACCTGTTCTCATTTTATTCATGAGGTGTGTGCATAGTTTGAACAATGAGAGTGTTAGAAGATTATCTTGCATTGCTCAATAAGGTAGAGAGTGTCAAGGGTCATTTTGTCATAAGCCTAGAGCCTTAGAGCCAAAAACCCGATCTCATCCGTTGCATACCCCTTTGAGCTTGAGTTTATTCATTGAAATATTATATGTAAGCTATTATATAACCTTTGTTCATGAACTTTCCCACCTTTGACTATTCGTCCGAGGAAGCTTTAGGATTATATTTTTGGGAAAATTGTGTAAGGATTCATATAGTAGTATAGCTTGGAAGGTGCTTTATCATATGAGGGTTGCGGGTAATAAGACCATGAGAGTGTAAAGGCTTGACTTACAAAAAGAAAAAAATAGTATGCCTTGTACTTAAAGAAAAATCAAAAAGGAAAATGAAAAGAAAGAAAGAATTGAGCATGAAAGTTAAGAAAAGTACAAGGAACCAAGTGAGCAAGTTGAACAAAATAAAATGGTCTTTAGGATTTGGGTTACAATGGGAATGAGTGATCAAGAGAAAAAAGTGAGATACATAGAATAGATAAGAGTTAGAAATTTGTATTTAGCTTCTCGGATTGGGTGGTTTAGCTAATACCCATACATATATCTTCTTACCTTTACCTTTAGCCCCATTATAACCCAATAAAAGTCCCTCCTATGGCATGATCTACTTTGTTTCAAGTGTGTTTTGGTATGACATCTAACACTCTTAGACCTTGAATGTGCACACGAGAGTAGGATAGTAGACTACCATACAATTGTGAGCTTAAATTAATCCTATCCTATGAGTGGTTAACTCTCTAGTCCGGAACATTAGATGTGAAAACTTGATTAAACAATTGAGGGTGTAGTTGTCTATGGATTATGTATTCATAATGCTCAAGGATGTGATGTGTGTGATTGTGGGGATGATCTTGTGATGAATGTTTGAATTCTGATGGCACCACTTGTTAGTTTTCTGATGCACTTTGCTTGAGGACAAGCAAAGAAGTAAGTGTGGGAGTGTGATGCATGTGAGAATATGCATTCGTTTAGCTTTAGTTTGTTGAGTTTTTGTCATGTTTTAGGAGTTGTTAAGTCGAGTCTTATCTATATTTTGTTTCATTTTGTTTGATTGGTCAAAGAGAATAATGTATGTTGTTTTGTGTGTTTTGTAGGTGTTTGGAGCACCCAAAGAGTTGGGGTGAAGATCGGTGACCATAAGCGATGAGTTGGGCAAAGATCGGAGGTTTAAAGGCAAGACATGAGAAGGGGCATCCTTGAACTCCAGTGTACGCTGGCTTCCCAGCGTATGCTGGCCTTGTTCGAACCAGGAGAGGAGAAAGAGCAAAAAAGGGGTAGTAGTTGACCCCAGCGTACGCTGCGCTGGCCTCCGAAAAAGAACTTAAATAAATGCTTCACCAAACTTCCTACCTTGCTTTGTCTAAAGGGGTATTGGCCCACACCAGCTGGAAAACGGGAGAGGACAAAAAGGGGGAGTAGGCAGGCATTAAAACACAACTTGGAGGGAGAGAAAGAAGGGAACTTTGGAGAGGAGGAGAAGATCATCCATTCTTAGACTAGCAACCTCCAAGTTCTAGATTTGATTTGTTAGATTTATTTTGTGTTCTTGAGACAAGAAGGCTGTAAGCAACATTTGAATCATTGATCAAAAAGATACTTTCATTCTCATTAGCAAGGAGTTTTGTTGTTATATTCAATCTCTTTGTTATTGTTGTTTGATTAATTGATTGTGTATATGTTTATGAGTCAAGAGTGACAGCTTGATTACAATCATAAACTTCAATCGTTAGGTACTTGGTCAATTGATTGACCAATATTTGCATGAATCAAAAGTGACAGCTTGATTTAAATTACAACTTTCTTGTTCTTCATTCTTTATAGACTTGGTTTTATTTGATGTATGTATGATCATGGATCAAGGATGACAACTTGGTTTAGATCATAGCTTTTATTCGTTTATCATAGTAAATTTGATATTGTTTGTGAATCTAGGCCTGACAAACTTAGGCTCATAACGATATTGAGATTGTAGTATAGAAGTATCGTCAACAGATTGAGATTGACAACCTTGAGATTTTGCGATATTATTGGTAGTAATAGTGTTAGATCATCATCCCAACGATCCGTTCGCTTAGCTTAAGATCTAGGAACGCATAAACTGGTACTTGACGAACAACTTTCACTTGATATTCCCTGTGGAGACGATCTTACTTATCACAATATTACTTGTGCAATCGTGTAATTCTTGCACGTATAATTGATCCTAGTTGGACTGCATCACTGATTCTAATTCGAGTAATTGATGAGTTATTTGATCAGTTGCATGATGATAAGTGGTTTCAAAGATTGACTTAAGGTTAGTGTATCAACAGTTGAGAATTGGAAAAGAAGATATGTGATCATGATAGTTTCCAGAACTTGGCATGGATATTGTAAATTTTTGGTTAAGCTATTTGGTCTTATGAATACTTCAGATTTCTATATGGGCTTGATGAAGTGGGTGTTTAAGCCATTTTGGATCAGTTATAGTAGTTTCTATTGACAATATGTTAGTTTACTTGTCGGATATTCAATTGTATGTCAAACTTTTAAATGTGAATTTTTGATCACAAGGTGTGGCAATTGTAAGATGAGTTATTTCTAGGGATGGATTGTTGGTTGATCCAAAGAAGATAGAATCTATGGTTAATTGGTCAACTTCTACAAATGTTATGGAGGTATGAAGCTTTCTTGGTTCAGTTGTGTATATCAGACATCTCGTAAAAGGATTTTCTACTTGGACCATTCTATTGACTTGATTGACTCAGAATAATGTGAAGTATGAGTGAATAGAAAATTATGAGAGAAGTTTTCAAGAGATAAGTACTTTTGAATTAATACAACAATTTTGGCTTCATTGATTGCAAACAGAAAATATTCGATATATTGAGATGCTTTTAGATTGGTCTGGGATAAGTATTGATGCAAGATAGAAATTTGATTATGTATGTTTCTAGACAGTTGAAGAAGTATGAACAACGAGATCTGAATACGAGATAGAAAATATGGATGGAGCTTTGATGTGCTTTTGGGATAATGTATTGTTAGCGGATTTGCTTACTTATGTACAGTTGCATTTGGATTAAGGATGAGAATGATGATGGTTATCTTGTTTGGGATTACTTAATGAGGATAAGTTCTGTTCAGGTAGATTATACCATATATCTGAATTCTATTGTCTTTGCTATGTATTCTACTTGGGGTTGACATTATGGCTGATGCTTTGAGTGAAAAATCTGATATGTTAGTGATCTTCGTATCTTTGATTTCAAACATATATGAGATAGTCAACCAAGGGTTAGAGTTGATAACAGTGTTGATGGAAATGAGTTAGAACTATTAGGTGAGTTACATATGCAACCCGACCATGATAAATTATAGAATTTGGAGGGATGATTCTGAGTTGAAGAAGATGATTTGCCTAAATTCTATCTTAGTTTAAATGGTACTATATACTATGGTATTCGGATGGTCATATCTGACATGGAAGATGTAAGAAGAGACCATATGGTCTTTCTTCATATTATCTGGAATAGTATGAATTGTGAGAATTTGTCTATGGTATGCATCTGGGATCTACGAAAGTGCATCATGATGTGAGGGATAGTTATTGATGTAATGATATGAATAAAGATATCGGGGATTTGTTACAACCATTGGATATTCTAGAATGGAAATAAGAATGATTTTCGATGGATCTATTGGTAGATCTTCTGACTTCAAATTTGATTCAGTTTGGATTATCTTGTATGGGATGTCAAAGTTAGCATATTTCTACTGATTCAGAGTCCGTATGATGGTATTAAGTCTGCTCAATTATTCTTTAATTATAATGGTTGTCTATATGGAATTCTCATCTTTGTCATCTCTGAATTGAGATATATATTTTTACATCTCAGACTTGGAAGAAATTTGAAGATGCCATGGGTATTCATTTGGATTTTGATCATAGTATTTCATCTTTAGATAGTTGGACTGTCAGAGCAATTCAATTCTCAAGGATATGATGTTATCATGTATGATTGATTTTGTTAGTAGTTGGGAATCTTATTTGTCTTTGATGGAATTCTCATGAAATAATAGTTATCAGAGTAGGCAGATGGTATTGTATGAGTTGTGGTATGGCCAGAAGTTGAGATCAATGGTATATTGGGAGAAAGTTGTTGAGAAATGGTGTATGAATGTGGAATTCTTAGATGATCATGGTTGAGAAGACAATTGATTGAGAAAATAGTTTGGAAAGCTCAGTGTAGATGGATTTCATAATCAAATAAAAGAAGAAAGGACATTAGATTTGAATTGAGGTTCAAGTATGTTTCTTATGTATCTTCGATGGAAGGTGTTATGAGATTTGGAAAGAGGATAAGCTAAGTCTAAGATATATGGAATCATCTGAGATTTTGGGAATGTGAGGTTTTGAAACTCAGAAGTAGAGTTTCCGATGGTTAAGTTATATAGACTAAACGCTCATTTATCAAGGTACTCGGTTAGTTCCGTAAGGAGGGGAGACCATTACATCCTCATCCATTTGTATGACAAGTAAGTTAGTTTGTTTGTTTGACGAGTAAGTCGATTTACATTAGGCAAATTCGGGGACCGAATTTTATAAGGAGGGGAGACTGTTACGACCCTCACTAAATTTGTATTAGTCGTGACCGCTGATGAGTGCCTAAAACACTCATTCGTTGTGTTTATTTCTTAGGATCTTTTTAGACTTTTTAGGATGTTTTAGTCGTTTTCTTGTCGTCTTGCTTTAGTTTTTTTTGTTCTTTGTGATTTTGAGTGAGTTTAT
>SOPF01021582.1:0-11844 GCA_012979155.1 Hypericum perforatum
AAAAAAAAGGTCAAATGTCATCACAATAAAACAGGCAGTTAAAAAGACCACTGCTGATTACCAAGAATTATATACCTTGCAAGAAGTGATTGTACCATAATCAGAAAAAAGTTCCTTGAGCTTCTCATCATCAATACTATCGTCAAGGTTTTTGATATACAAGTTCAATCCTTCGTACTTGTCAACAACTTCTTTCATAGTCTGCTCAAATCGACCTTTCAGCTCAGACTCCCGTTCAGATTTTTTCTGGGCCTTGCCCACATACCACTCCTTATCATCAAACTTCTTTCCATTCAGAGCCTCCACGGCATTAGCAGCATCATCAGCATTCTCAAAGTTCACAAATCCAAAACACTTTGATTTTCCATCTCCATCTCTCATGACCACTGCACTAGTTATGGCTCCATATTCGCCAAAAACGTTCTTAAGCTCTTCATCTGTTGTCGACTCGGACAGATTTTTCACATACACATTATTGAACTTTGTCTTGCTGACGGAGCTATCTCGCTCCTGCTTGCGAAGAAAGTGCCCGACAAATACTTGCTTATCGTTTATCAGCATACCATTTAATTTATCAATTGCACCCTGGGCAGCCTCTTCAGTGTCAAATTGCACAAAGCCATAACCTTTTGACTGCCCAGAAGCATCAGTAGCAACCTTGCACGAGAGAATGTGGCCAAATGAAGAAAAAGTTTCATGTAAAGCTTTGTGGTCGATGGCTTTATCCAGGTTCTGCAAATTTACAAGAAGAAAATAGTCACTAAAAGAAAACTACAAGTTATGCCAAGGTAGACAAACTAAATGTTTTCAGCTACCATAGCACACAAGTATAACATCAGAGTAAAAATAAGGACAAAGAAAATCACCTTGATAAAAATATTCCCTGTGCCACTCTTGCGGATGCTTGGATCCCTGTGAGAATACATGATCCTAATGGGCTTGTTATTCAATGGCGTAAAGTTTAGGACATCCAGTGCTCTAGCAGCTGGTTCACGGAAGCCAATATCAAGGAAAAGATATAAGTACCAAGACTTATTTTTACAAGAACTGATCATTTCATGAATATTTCAAACAACAGGCACAACAAGAGAAAAGTGACATGATGAAAAGAATGGAGATCGAGCAATATTTGATATTGAAAATAAGGTCAATCTAATTTAATCTGTTAAAAAAATGAAACAAATGGCACGCTGTAGATAAGATCCCGAAACACATGTACCATAATTGTAAATCACCCAAAATCAGTAAAACAGAACACAACTAAGCAAACATCAGTAAAAAACTAATGCTTTAATTCAATGACCAATCTAATGTGTAACGTGTGCACTCCATAATAACGCAAACTTAAAAGTTCATGAGATCAGTGCAAAATATCAACTTCCAGAAAAGTTACTAACTAGCATCTCGTTCACACACCCAAGTTATTGCTTTCGGAAACTGGCGTAAGCACTGAAATATATAATAAGTCACTGGCTCCCAGCGTGGGATATCAAACCAGCGGGAAACACTACCCGAGAACTTCGCATCACACAGTAGGCATCACATCACTATAATAGTCATTTATTTAACTTAAAAAATCTAATCACAACAGCCATCCCCAATTCACAAAACTACCATGTTACAACTGCATAAAAATCAACTTCCATGCAATTCGCAGCGTATATAAAGTACTCCAAACAGATTATTCTACCAAAACCATCAGCAATTTGCACACGCTTGAGATATGACCGTCGACTAAAACTAGAGTCAAATTAAAAGAGAGGGCTAACCATCCTGGGGATTGGTATAGTTGACATAGCCGTATCCGAGGGATCGGCGGGTACTCAGGTCGCGGCAGACCCGGACCGAGACGACCTGCCCGACCTGGAAGAACAGATCGTACAGCTGCGCATCCGTAACGGTCGGGTCCAGATCCCCGACGTACAGCGAGGTCGGTACAAACTGGTTCGGCGCACCACCGGGCTGGACAGCCCCCACGCCGTTGGGCCCAGCCACCGGAGCCGCCTGCTGTTGTTGCATCTGAATCTGAGCCATTGCGCCCTTCTCGATCCTTCTTTCAATAAAAAAAACTGAATCCGAAACCTCCTCTCTAACAAATAACCGCCTAAAAACACCAATAACCGTTTCTCGTATTCTCTTTTTTTTTTCTTTTTTGCGGCACAATTTAATAATCTAAGGATAGGAAGATGACAGAGAGAGAGCGACGGCGGATCGGAAGGGGATAGAGTCGTCGGAACCGGGGGAGATCGGACGGAGGGAAGCTTAGGGGCAAATCGGGAACAAATATTTTTTTTGGGGTTTTTTTAATGGGGTGGCCGGTGGGGGTGTAGTTGGTGAGGAGGGCAGAAGGAACTGCACCGCACCGACAAAAGTGGTGGCGATTTGATATTTATACTCGGAAGGCAGAACCCTAGTTAGCGTCTGGCAAGGGGATTCCATCGTGGCCGTTGGATCTTTTCGTTTGACGGTTACGGCTTTGCTGCACGGGATTACAGCTCGCTTGTCCACGTGGCTGTTTGACCATTTCAGGGGGTCCCGTGGGCTGTGACTTGGCCCTTGACGTCAGTAAGGTGATGCGTTTTGGAGATGGGCTTGGCCCAATCAGACTTTATTTGGTTGCTAAAGTCTGAATTTTGTTGGCCCATCACGAGGATGATTCAACGCTTATTAATTGTTTTGATGGAAAAGAATTTGTGCAAACAATTGATGCAATTTTATATTTTTGAAGGAGTAAATAAGCAAACTTCATTAATCATTGCCAAAACCAGGACAACGTAAAATCACGAATAAATAAATTTCTCTGCACCCGTTTATGGGCACTATCCACCACCTAACACCACTACTGTCAACAGAGATTTTACCCCGTACGAATTACAAAGTTGCAACGTACAATACAAAATTAGAGGCGATGGTCTCAGTAAAAAAAAAAAAAAAGGTTGCAGCCGTAGAATTTAATAAAAAAAACAAATTTCTAAAAATCTACCCTCACTGGAAAAAACAAAACAGAAAAAAACAACACTAAAAAACAACATCACTATTTTTTATACCTAAAGTATGATTACCTACTAAAAGACGACGCCAAATGTGCACAAGTGCTTACCTAAAGGCTGGTAACGTAGTGGTATAAGGTGTTGCCTCCTTCAAGGAGGCCCAAGGAAGTCCAAGGTTCAAACCTTGTCAAAGGTGAAAAATTGGGGTGTTTACTTATAAAAAAAAAATATGCACAAGTGCACTAAATTTATCGCGTTAAATACTACGAATCTCCTGGAATAATAAAAGATATTCTACTATCTAATAATAATATAACATCAAAACTCGTTTTGCCTACGACTCAAAATCAAATAAAAAAACATACTAAAAAAACCACCCATAGGAACTAGACTACTCTACCCAACCATACTGTCAGATGTCTCAAGAACAACTTTGGTCTACGATCATTAACTCACATAATCATGATTATGCAAACTGTATTGGCAATAATTGACAAAAAGAAGATTGCACTTTTAAAAAAAATCGTTTGTTAACAAATCAAATATAAGTAATTAAGCACGATTTGTTCCTATCAACCAGTATTTAGACCGACTAATAAAAAAATATTTTTTATTAACTTTGAATTCCCGAATTTGAACTCTTATAAATATTAGTACTAAATACTAACAAAAGTTTTTTAAAAATGTCATATCATGCTCAAATTTCATTTGGTCTGTTTAGCAATTGTACGATTAGTAAGTGTAGTCAACCAAAACCTATTACCTTCAATTACTTTCGAATATTTTCCCTCCAAAACTCGTTAGTTGACAAGTAGGGTAGTCCCACCAATCACTCTCAACGCTCTAGGAAAAATCAAAATGGAAACTTTTATGTCTCCCAATGGACGATACTCCCCTTTACGAAAGTCTTCCAAAACAACAAACACCACTAGCAATTGTTGTTTTTTTCTTTCTCGGTATAAGCGGAGGAATAAGACACAAATGCTTTTCTCCCAATTTGAAAATAAGGATCGTAATAGGTGCTTGGACTTCAGTGTTCTTAGGCATGCCCCTTTTAACCTAAAAGCTTTGTCTTGACAAGTTTCGAAGGCCATAGTCAAAAGGATAACTTACACCTAAGGACTCACGAAAAAAAGTGACAAAGAGAGCTTTAATTGGTTTCCCAAGTCAGGAACGGAGAGAGATAGAGAGAGTACATTGAGAACGAGACAACTTTGTCTTTGTTTCTTTCTTTCTCTCCTCGAAAGAAAGAAGCAAAGATAAAATGCAAATTAAGCACGGGAAATTTAATAACAGTACTAGCTAGCTAGCCAGATTTTCATGATAACAAATTAACCAAAGTTAATTAAGCCTTCCGGGTGCAATGGGAACAGCTCCAGAGTCCTGTCATCTCCTCTAATTATCCCGGTTTCTTGAGTTATCTCCAAGTTGTCAAACGCCCAGCTCGTGCATTTTCTTTTGCATGGGCTCGTCTCCTCTTCGTTTCCAACTTCCCTCTACAAAAAACCAGTCAATATTAACCACACACGTCAGAAATTTTATGGTAGTCACGATAAAATAAACTGAACCAAGTGTGCTTACCCTAATATCCAAAGATATGGCAGTGGTGATTGGTGGTGATCTAGGGCTATGGGATAGGCCGAGGCTGTTTCGCTTCTGTTTTTGCCTCTCCCGAGCCTTGTGGTTTTGGAACCAGTAGAACACATTCTTCCCTTCGATCTTCCCGTACCTCGCTAGCTGAGCGGTTATTTGCTCTATCTGTTGGGCGTTAGGCGTCCTCATTCCTCTCTTATACAACATCTCTAGTATCCCTATTTGCTCTTGTGTCGGGTTCCACCTTGTCCCTCCCGGGTGCGACTCCACCTATACAATTCACCAATCAGTCGAAAATAGAGAATTATTCTAGAATTTTTATGGTTGTCGCAATGTACCTAATTATCTGTTTAACGTGTTTAAGATAAAACATGTATATGTAGTAACTAGTATAGTAGAAAGACGTAACAAAACCCGGGCGGATTTGATACATGCTTAAACGAGGATATTAGATATATTTTATCATTTTCATATGTCAATATTATCAAGTATATTTTAGGAGGCTAACGTCTAAAGACATTATAGATAGATGTAATCAATAGTAAATGTCACTATTTGTTAGTACAACTAAGTATTTTTTGGTTAAATACAACTAAACTTATTAAAAAAAAGTAGTATAGTAGAGTTTGGGACGATAATGTCACCTGAAGGGAATCTTTCTTGTTGTCTTGGGAGGAAGCATGTGTTTTTCTAGGACCACTGTCGGGTCGGATGAAGCTTTTGAGGTCGAAAGAGGAGACGGTGTTGGTGGAGGAGTTGTTATCGCTAGTGGTGACGCTGGCCCTGGAGTGGTTGGGGCTGGCCAGCTTGGGTGCGAGAGGGCGAAGCCGCTTGCAACCTAGGGTCAGAGAAGGTGGCTCGTTCTCCCATATCAGCCCACGTGCCACCTGATGCACCTTCATGGCTCCCATGGTGGAGGGCTAAATGATATGAGAGGTGGGTGATTTATATAGAGAGGGTAAGAGAGGCCGAGTCTGAGTAACACAAGATTTGTATGAATTGACGGAGGAAGAGAGGATGAGAGAATTAGTAGATGGAGGCTCAATGATGGGATGGGAATTAAAGGGAGAAAGTGGGATGTGAGGTGGTATGCTTTGGAAGAACTAAGCAAAGACCAAATCATGAGGCTAGGTTGACTTAGGATTTGCTCACCCTTTTTTACTGAAAAAAGATGAAATAAAGGAGAGAAAGTTGTTAGGGAGTGAAAGAGGATGGGAAACCTTTAATGCCTCCTGTCATTATTACCCTTACATGTTAAATGATAGCAACAAATTAACCAAATCACTTTTGAGAGAGACGGGCTATTGAATTTCCATTAAGTTAATATACCGAATTGTATTTATCACTTAGATTTTTTTCGGTGATGGTGTTTATCTCTTGAATAGCTGCAATTAGCAAACAGTTTTGATTGTAGTAGGTGAGATTTTGACATTGAAACACCGTCCAAAATTAATATGAGGGCGTTTTCATGAGATTACTAGTTCTTTTAGTTGGTTAATATCGTAACAATTCATTATCTTAAATACGAGATTATTTTAAATACGTGACTTAGAAACTTTATGCTAAGTAGAAATATTTCAGCCAAAATGGACATAAAAATAAGGAAAATGATAGACATTATCGCATGCTCTCCGTGTACAAGATCACACTACTGATTGAGTTAAATCTTCTTAGTTTAGGGAACAACTCATATACATGTCCAACATGGTATGAAATATATATGAGTCTCTTTCAAGTGGTAATAGTTATGTTAACTGATTAATAGTCACGACTTGACAAGATTATAAAGTGTTGAGAATATCAATTACGGAAACGATTGGCTTTAGTCAAGTCTGAAAACATCCAACTGTCATTATTTAGAGAGAAAGACATATGCGAAAGGAAAAGATGCAGACGGCAATTGTTTTATCCTTTTTATTATATTGGCTCAGTATCTTAAATATGTAACTTTTTTGAATATATGAATTATAATGTTGAGTGTGTGACGAGATTTTTGGTGGAGCTAGCGTATGTTAACATCTCTAAAGCACGCAAAGAGACCAGAGGCTTGGACTGGCGGATGTTAGGTTGTTGACGGTCGCTAGATATTCTTGGCTGAATTTTTCGATTTAGTTTCAATTTTTGTTTTGAATTCTTAATTTGACTTAAATAATTTTTTTATTTTAAATGTTGTTTATTTTATAAGAACATATTATTTAAGATTGTGTATAATTTTTTGATTCGTAACCATCAATAAAAATTCTTATTTCTCACAATGGACGTAAACATTAGATCGAATTACATTATATTTAGTGTCTATTTTTATTATTATTCTTGTATTAGTGAATCTTCTAACAATATTGTAGTATAAAGAAGACACAATAGCGCATGCTCTACATCTACAAGACCATTTGCTTGATTGGGGTTATCCGTCTTCACCAGACATCGAATTTTTTATAGTTGAAATAAACTCTTACAAAGAGGTTATACTTGATCGGATGCGGATAACTTGAGCACGAAAGTCTGAAAATTAGAAGGGAAAAAAGCAGAAGGGAGGAACACATAATTGCGAACGTGAGCACGTAAATTCGGTAATCAAAGAGTGAGTGTGTTCGTAGGTGCGTGTGGGCTGGCCAGTCTAATCGTTGTTCGTTTTTTCCTTGCTTTCATGATAAGGTGTTGCTGCTTTTCGGTGCCCTCTTTGGTCCTCTCCCAAGCTTTTTCCCTCGCTATAATAGTAATATATATGGAGAAAGAGAGAGGAATGATAAAAGAATAGATTCCTCCAATCCCAAAACTTGAAAATGGGAAACTCGTTTGCTTTTCAAGATACGAATATATTAATTAGTGAGTGCGGGCGAAAGTGGGAAACAATTGAATGCCGTCGTCTTTTAGTAAGTGGTAATGTGGTATAGAGAATGTTGAAAACACGAACATTTTTTTGTTTGATAATGTTTATATCTAAAAATTTGTTAACTTGGCTAATTTATATTCAAGTTATTAATAAAATATGATTTACACAAATTCAAAAATCCAATGGTAATATTTTAGTAGCTTCTTTTAAGAAAATTGGATTTTTTTTGCGCGATTTAATTGCTCGTTGGGATGATAGAATGGATGATCTCTTCAAAGCTATTAATGCCGCGATTATTGGGTTGTGATTCTAAAATCGATTTTGGCATAAATTTCTTGGCATTTCTTGGATTTGTTTGCGCAACGACTTGTACCGTTGGAACTGAAGTTATAATTTTCTATCATGGAGTAATCCGATATATACTTTTCAAAATATTTTTGTAGAAAAGACCAAATCTATATCTGAGTGCCACTGCTTCCCATATCCAATTCCTCTTCTTCGGGAACAGTTGCACCACAATTTCCCGTACGCCATAAACTATAAAATAAAACCACCGAATCCCACTTTCATGCTGTTCTTTTTAAATTGGAAAAGGAAAAAATATAGGCAACGTACACTTGGAATTTTTTATGTCGGGTAGTGTTTTAAGATCAAGCCTGCTGTTTATTAAATTAGATCACTAAATGTCAGAAGATCTCCTTTTGAATATATAAATATATAGTTTAATTTTGTTACTCTTTGGATAAGTTCAGAATACCTCTGCTTGTATACTTAAACATTAATCCCGTCGGCGAAGTACAGTATTATAGTTGTGCTTGGGTTTCTTTAGTAAACACGAAGGGGTTATTAGATTTGAACTTTAACAATCTTTTTTCTATAAAAAAAGGCAACGTACTTGGACTTTTTTTAGGTCAGGTAGTGTTTTAAGATCAAGACTTCTTTTTTTAAATAAGATCACTAAATTTCAGAAGATCTCTTTTTTGGATATATATTTTTAATTTGGTTAATTTTTGGATAAGTTCAGAATACCTCTGCTTGTAAACTTAAAACATTAATCCCATCGGCGAAGTACAGTAATATGGTTGTGTTTGTGGTTTTAAATTTAAGCACGAAGGATATAGAAGATTGGACTTTAACATTCTTTGTTCTAAAATAGGATTGTAAGCACTATGTAACAAAAATGAGGAGGAGTGGACAGTTTTATTCATTATTAATCCCTAGGCAGATCTGAACTAGTAGTAACATGACATGAAAAACTTTTTTTTTTCTGAAGGCTTACTCCTACAATTAATTAATTATTACATGTGATTGTTAGTGTAAAACTCAGAATACTGGTTTTATCTCTATTTTTATCTGTTATCATTATAATTATTTAGAATAGCACATTAATTTTTTGGTGGAATAGAATAGCACATTTTTTTTGAGAGAGAATAGAATAGCACATTATTAATTACAAGTGAAGTTGAATTGTTTATCAGTTGAAATTTATTAATTTATGTTTTAAAATTTTTAGTTGAATATAAATTTTTAACATATTATCAAGTCATTTTGTTCTAGTGCATGTTGTTTGATCTCACATAAAAATCATTTCATATTAACGAATTAAAAAATTGTATAAATTTTGGACGAATTGGTTTAGTGGCGTCGTTGAGCTGGTTAGAAATATTATGTGCATGCAAACCCTTTAGCACGTATCAAACTCTTACAAGGTATGGTTTAGTTAGACGTAAAATTTACCCGTTTTGCACGTAAAACTAATTACAGACCGAAGAAATCATTCTGAATAGTTACACATAGTAGAAATTATTTCGGATAGTTTTAATCTTGACAGATTGTATTGTCATTTTTTTTCTTTTGACTAGCATATCTCGTATGATTACTGTATTTTCATATTTTGCAATAATAGTATTTAGGTCTTGCAACATCAGTTTGTGTAATTTTTTTCATTTTGACCAAATATTTTTCTATCTTAAAAAAAACTCACATGTACTCATATCCGAACCTCTAAGGAAAAAACGTATTTGTACAAAATCTAACTTCCTAATTAATTACCCCGGTACCATGATGAAAAATTCGGATGGAACTAACTTTTTACATGCACCATCTAACTGGAGCCGATGATTTCTATTTAACACGAGGGCACCCTACACCCTATTGGCACACGTGCGACTGAGTATGTGAAGTTTTAACTCGCACACGTGCCGCGTCTGGACTAGAATAAAATCGACATGCAACGAAATAATATATATATTATTTTTTTTGGTGTAAACGAAATAATATATATTTGTCGCAAACATCTGCAGAGTAGTGCAGAGGATGAGTGTCTCCTCAATTATGGCTGTTTTGGAATATACCGAAAGGAATTGACCAATTGTATAGAGTTGGATTTGTAATTTGTTATCCACTATTTCGGATAACGGTGGGGAATCATATCTCGCCGCATCTTCAGAAGCCTCGAATATATTTGTAGAACTTCAATATCTAATGCTCTTCTACCAAAACGCACTTATTGTAAAGGTATAAAAATATGTACGGTGAAAAGTATTAGAGAAATTATTCCGGCGACTATGTTTGATTTTTCAAAATTCAAAACTAATTTACTTAAGATATTAGTACAAAATCCAAAACTTCTAAATATTTTTTTCTGAAAAATTTTGAACAGAAAAATTTCACGTGGTCGAATGTGGTAGAAGGTCGGTCTTCTTCATCGAATAAAATTTTGGGTAACATACCCATTTGTAGTAGCCTAGAGATCATAAAGTCTTAATAAGACTGTAACTATACTGTGTAATTCAACACCAGCTTTGTAATATATATATATATATATATATATATATATAGAATAATTTACTTATCAAAATTAAATTAGTGAGAACACGTTATAGAGAAATAGTTATTTTGTATTGGGCTGATGTCGACCATAATAATTTCTGGAAATAGTTAGAAAGACTACAAAAAATGATTTGCGTGCTAAATAAAAAATAGACCAGACTACATAAAATGATTTGCATGCTAACTAACGCATCCGAAACTACATCCAGCTGTAATGGTATACTAATTTTTGTTAGGAAACGACCAGGCCATTAACTATGATTGATTAATTTTTTAATTTCCCCGAAACGATCACATCCAAAAGTTCTGTCGTACAAAGCGATGCAATTGGGGCTTGACAAAAATGCGTCAGACAATGATAACAAATGTTGACATATTATTCTATGTTATGATTTAGAAGATAAATTATTTAGATAAATTAATAATAGATATATTCTAGTTTAATTAAGAAATCTTAATTTTTAATTATCAAAATACATCGTTAAATATTTGTAAGAAGAGATTTGTTAAATTTCATAAAAAATTTATCACTCTTACGTCGTATATGGATTATTCTGTATAGTAAGAATTTTATAAGAAATCACATAGAAAACCAAGATGATTTCTTAGCAGTGATCAACTATAGTCCCTTGTTTTTTTAAGATCCATGTACTGATTACAGTTAAATGCCACTAAATCTTCCCTTCAATCACGACGAAAAGGTTTAGTTTCAGAAGGATGACGACAAAGATACAGGCGGATCAAACTACAACTCACCCCTGGTTAGTATATTATTTTATAAAGACTGTATAATTATTTCGGTAAATATTGCACGGGAGTGCCTACAAAAAGAAAGTTGATTTAGTAGTTGAGATGTCCAATTTTGAGTTCAAAATTTGTTCATAGAACATTTTATTTTTCAGGAGAACTACACAAGTCTGTCTCTATATTTATGGGACTGAAGGAACGTTAAAAAGTTCTGATGTATAAAAAAATGTAATACTTTTAAATTACGCAATAATTATATTGTACTAACTTTTTAGGTTTTAAAAGAATATGAGTGGTCTATGGATATTGTTGGATTATGTAGCATAATTAACATAAATTACGCAAATAATCACATGCACAATCAACCACTAATTAAGGAAACTAAAATGTAATTACCTCATGAAGCGTGATCGTGCGAGGTCCAGGAACGTTGTTGGTGAGTTGCCGGTCGCGTTTGTAACAAATCGGAGCCCGGGTTCCACGAATGTACCTATTCGTATATCTACCGAGAATATCAGTGACTAAACTGATATTCTCGTTTCTCAGAGTGTTTTTGGGAGTGGTCTGGCTTATTCTGAAAAAGTCACCAGGGATTCCCTTTTATAGGGAAAATTCCCTGTCAAACTTTATATCAAAATCTTCACTTTTTACTTTTAACCAAATTACTCCTAACTCTTTATTTTTACCTATTTTTGTTTTTTATGGAGTTGGAAAGTTTTGGCCTTTTTACTATTTGGGCCTAACAATCTCCCACTCATCCATTGTCGAACATAATCAACAATGGATGCATATCGGGCCCAAAATCCAAAATAACACTCATTCATCATCGACCACAGTCAACAATGTACA
>SOPF01021584.1:0-37896 GCA_012979155.1 Hypericum perforatum
AGAACTTTAATTTAGAAGTAGAACACAAATTTAAACCTTCTTTAGTGAGAATTAAACTAACTAGAAAGAATAACAATTTTAAGAACCCTGATTATAAGAACTCTAATTTGAATAAAGAGTCCCAATTAGAAAAAATTCTCAATTAAAAAACACATCACCAACAACATCAAATTGCATCTGATAAATAATCTATTCGTTAGCACTAGTGTCCAGGAGAAGATGATGTAGTGACCGGTTAAAGGTGTTGTCCTATCGGTGGTTTCGGGAGGGAAGAAAAGGGTGAGTGGGTATTGTCGTTCTAGTGGAGGAAGATGTGGGTAACAAATCAAAAATGGTACCTATTAACATTCCACGAACTAGGCTCCAATTTTTCCCAGGTACAAGAGCTCTTTTCCGAAGCCCAACCTGATACCACCCAAATGATGTGAGCGCACCTAAGATATCACCTACAATCAAGTTCAAGACTCATATCAAGTTCAACTACCAATTGGGCCGGTGACACAAGCAAGAGCCAAGAAGTTCCAAGCAGATTTAAATGGATTAATGGAGGAAGTTTGGGCTCAAGCAAGTGCATACAAGTGCAAGGACGTGCATGATGCCCATGCACGTGATAGGGGCTAAATTGAAAGCTTGAAGAGCATGTACTATTCTGGATGCAAGCACAAGAGAAGACTAGTTTTGAGAGAACTTTAGTTGATCTATTTCGGCCAAAATAAGCCTTATTTAGGCATCTTAGTTTTGGCCAGTTTTAGGAGCTCCTTTTTAGGAGTTAGTTTGATTAGGAATATGTAAGACTTTTGGAGCCTATATAAAGGACTCCTAGTATCAATAAATGGCAGACTAGTTTTGAGAGAACTTTAGCTTTTGGCTAATTCATGTGAGTTAGATACTCATTGTGTTCTTGCTTAGGCTGGTGGGTAGGCTTAGCTAGAACGAAACCTTCACTTATCAAACAAGTCTTCCCTCCTTGTTTGTGGCGTGATTCGACCTAGACTAAGATTCTCGAATTGTTCATTTGCTTGGGTTGCGATTCATCCAAGGTTCTTGCAAGGCTTAAATTTGTGGGTTGCGGTCTTTCCATCCAAGAGTAGCACGGTCTATTGTGATTCTCCTGTCGAGGAGCATATCATTTGGTATCAGAGCTACGGCTTGCTACTACCTATCCTTATTTTTGTTTTATTAGTTTAGCATTCAAATTCGTTTTTGCTTTCGTCCGAGTAGTTTGATTCATTCTGAGTTTGGTTGCATTCGGTCAAGAGAAGAAAGAACAAAAAAAAAGAAAAATAGAAAAGGAAACAAAAAAAGGGAAACAGAAAAGGAAAATAAAAGAGGAAACGAAAAAGAAAAGAGAGAAAGAACCAAACAGGAGTCGCAAGACTAAATAGGCATTCGCAAGAAAGAGGAAATGTACCAAAACAAGTAACTTGCGAGCTAAAGAGGAAGCAGACCAAACAAGGAAGCTTGCAAGTTCAAAAGAGGAAGCAAAAGTCAAAAGAAGCTTGCGAATTAAAAGAGGAAGCTTGCGAACTAAAGAAGAACTCGGCTGAACAAGATAGAAAAAGGAAAAGTCAAGAAGAACTAAAGAGAAGCAGCCGAATCTGGAAAAAGGGAAACAAGCAAGAAACGAAGCAAAAGACCAAATAGAAAAAGCAAGAGCCTTTTAACGCAAGAAAACAAGCAGATAACACTCTGTTTGTTAAGTGAAACGTAGAGTTCAAGCAAAGACTGATCTAGCTTTAGTAAGAACATACAAGTATAATGAGAGGAAAAAGGCAAGAGTGTGTGAGTACATTAGAGAGAAAAGCCAAAATAATTGAGTGCAAATACAAGTGAACTTGAGTGCACCTGAGTGCATCTTACATTGAGAGTAAACATGTAAGGGAGTGAACTTGTGAGGCCATTTTTTTAACCGAATTTTCTTGCAGCAAACATGTCTCATGTAGTTCAAACTTTGGGAAACATAGACCTTAAGGCCTTGGTGGATGCCTTGGTAGGGAGGCTCGAGCAGATGGTGCTAGTTTAGATTGAACCCTTGCAACAACACGTGGATGCCATAGAGAATTTGTGCAACAGTCAACCAACATGAGGAGAATCCTGTGCACAAAGAAGAAGGCTACCTATTGAAGGGACAAGTGAAGAAGATTCTTACCCTTTTTAGGAGGAGGATATAGACTCTATAAGAGGTCTTAGGAGAGCAAGAGCTAACTGCCCACCTAAAGAAGTAAGGCAAAGGAGAGAAGACAACTTGGGGAGTATTAAGCTAAAAATACCTACCTTTGGAGGTTATTCTGATCCAGAAGCATACTTGGAGTGGGAGAAGAAGATTGAGTTCGTGTTTGATTGCCACAATAGCTCTGAAACAAAGAAGGTAAAGCTTGCCATCATTGAGTTTACTGATTATGCTATAACTTGGTGGGATCAACTTGTGACAAGTAAGAGGCATAATGGAAAACGTCCTATAGCTATATGGGAGGAGATGAAAGTGGTGATGAGGAAAAGATTTATTTCAAGTCATTACTACCAAGAGCTATACAAGAAGTTACAAGGCATGAGGCAAGGAAGCTTGAGTGTGGAGGAGTATTACAAATAGATGGAGATGGTCATGATAGAGCTAATATTAAGGAGGATAGAGAAGCTACCATGGCAAGGTTTCGTAATGGACTCAATTCTGAGATTCAAGATAAAGTGGAGTTATAACACTATGTGGAGTTGGAAGACATGGTGCATATGGCAACAAAAGTTGAGAAGCAATTGAAGAGGGGAAAAGGAGGAACAAGAGCTACATCAAGTGTTAATTGGAAGCCAAACTACTCAAAGAATTTTGACAAACCACAAGCTACCATGGTAAAGCACAAGGCTGAAAGTTCCAACACTAACTCTTAAAAGAAGGTGGAAGCCCCTTTAGCAAGAAATTGTGGTATAAAGTGCTTCAAGTGTTAAGGAAGGGGGCACAACTCAAGTCAATGCCCTAAAAAACAGATCATGGTGATTAGAGAGAGTAGGGAGATCATGACTGAAGGAGAAGATTCGAATCATGATAGTATGCCCTCATTGGAAGATGTATTTAAAGAGGAAATTGAAGTCCCTGAAGGACTCACTCAAGTAGCAAGAAGAGCCTTGAACTTACAAGCAAGAGAAGAGGATGACAAAGCACAAAGGGAGAACATTTTCCATACAAGGTGCTATATTAAGGACAAGGTGTGTAGCGTGATCATTGATGGAGGTAGCTGTGCTAATATGGTAAGTACTACAATAGTTGAGAAGTTAGGATTGCTCACTAAAAACATCCTAAATCTTACAAGCTACAGTGGCTCAATGATAGTGGAGAAGTGAGAGTGGAGAGACAAGTACTAGTGTCCTTCTGCATTGGCAAGTACGAAGATGAAGTTTTGTGTGATGTTATGCCAATGCAAGCTAGTCACCTACTGTTGGGAAGGCCATGGTAGTTTGATAGAAGAGTGAATCATGACGGACACACCAACAAATACTCATTCTCATACAATAGGCGTGTGTTCACTTTGGCACCCTTAACACCATCACAAGTTTGTGAAGATCAGATGAAGTTGCAAAAGGAAAGTGATGAGAGGAAAAAAAGTGAGCAAAAGAAATGAGTGAAGAGGAGAGAAGAAGTCAAAAAACAGAAAGGAAAAGTAGCCAAAAGAGAGGATACAATTGAGAGATCAAAAGAAGCTAGAAAAATAGAATTAAAATTGGCCATTGAGAGAAAATCTAAGGGATGGAAAAGAAACTATTATGTGGGAGCAAGTGAGATAAAACAAGCTTGTTTTGAAAGAAAGTCTATGATCTTACTTTGGTATAGGGAGACACTTTTGGTTACTAACGAGCTTGAGCCACATTTGCCAAGTATGGTTAAATCTCTTTTGCAGGATTATGAAAATGTCTTCCCCAATGAGTTACCACCAAGTTTGCCACCAATAAGGGGAATTGAGCATCAAATTGACTTTGTCCCGGGAGCTACAATACCAAATTATCCAGCATATAGGAGCAGCCCAAAAGAGACAAAAGAACTTGAGAGGCAAGTCAATGAGCTTTTGGAGAAAGGATACATGAGAGAGTGCATGAGTCTATATGCTATTCCAGTCCTACTTGTGCCTAAGAAGGATAGATCATGGAGGATGTGTGTTGATTGCCGAGCTATCAACAACATCACGGTAAAATATCATCACCCTATTTCTTGTTTACATGACATGTTAGATGAGTTGCATGGATCTTGCATGTTTTCTAAAATTGACTTGAAGAGTGGTTATCATCAAATTAGGATGAAGGAAGGAGATGAGTGGAAGACTGTATTTAAAACAAAGTATGGGTTGTATGAGTGGATGGTTATGCCATTTGGATTATCTAATGCACCTAGCATATTCATGCAACTTATGAATCATGTCTTACATCTATTCATATGCAAATTTGTAGTAGTTTACTTTTATGATATACTCATTTATAGCAAGAGCATTGAGGATCATATTGAGCATTTAAAATCTGTCTTAGATGCACTTAGAGAAGATCAGTTATATGCCAACTTGAAGAAGTACACATTTTGTACAAATAAACTTGTATTCTTGGGTTTTGTTGTTAATGCTAACAAAATACAGGTTGACGACGAGAAGATCCGCCATTCAGGACTGGCCAAGTCCTACAAGTGTTGCTAATGTTTGAAGTTTTCATGGCTTAGCTAGCTTTTACTGGAGGTTCGTGAAAAACTTTAGTAGGTTAGCCGCGCCCCTCATCAAAGTCATCAAGAAGAACATTGGATTTAGTTGGGGAGAAGCTCAAGAGAATGCATTCCAACTCATCAAAGAGAAGTTAACTAATACACCTTTGTTAACTTTACCTAACTTTGCTAAGACTTTTGAAGTTGAATGTGATGCCTCAGGTATAGGAATTGGAGTCGTCCTCATGCAAGAAGGGAAGCCAATTGCCTACTTCAGTGAGAGGCTAAGTGGGGCAACCTTAAACTATCCAACTTATGACAAGGACCTATATGCATTGGCTCAAACATTGGAGACATGGAAGCATTACTTGTGGCCCAAGGAATTCATGATCCACACTGATCCTGAATTACTCAAGCACTTAAAGGGGCAACACAAGCTGAATAGAAGGCATGCACGATGGGTGGAGTTCATTGAGACATTTTCTTATGTCATTCGCTACAATCAAGGTAAAGAAAATGTAGTTGCTAATGCCTTATCACAAAGGTATGCCTTAATCTCAACTCTTGATGCTAAGTTACTTGGTTTTGAACACCTTAAAGAGTTGTATTCTGAACATACTAAATTTGGTGATCTACTCTGAGCTACAGAGAAGAGTGCAAGTAGTAAATTCTTTCGGAATGAAGGTTACCTATTTTGTGAAAATAAACTTTGTGTGCCTAATTTTTCTATATGAGAATTGCTAATTCAGGAGGCACATGGAGGTGGATTGATGGGGCACTTTGGAATTGCGAAGACTTTGGTGATGATACAAGATTATTTCTATTGGCCACACATGAAGAGAGACGTTGAGAGAGTTTATGGACGTTGCATCACATGCAAGTAAGCCAAGTCTAAAGTAAAACCCCATGGTTTGTACACTCTACTACCTATACCTAGTGAGACTTGGATTGATATTTTTATGGACTTTGTGTTAGGACTGCCTAGGACAAAGCGTGGAAGAGATTCAATCTTTGTGGTAGTGGATAGATTTTCTAAGATGACACATTTTATTCCATGTCATAAGACTGATGATGCTTCAAACATTGCTGATTTGTTCTTTAGAGAAGTTGTTAGATTGCATGGCATGCCTAGAACAATTATTTCTGATAGAGATGCTAAGTTTTTTAGTTATTTTTGGAAGACCTTGTGGTGCAAGTTAGGTACTAAGTTACTATTTTCTACTACTTATCATCCACAAACTAATGGTCAAACTGAAATTGTGAATAGGACTCTGTCTACACTCTTAAAAGCACTCATTAAGCATAATATTAAAACTTGGGAAGAATGTGTTTACCACATGTTGAATTTGCTTACAATCGTTCAATTTATTCTGCTACTCAATACTCACCATTTGAGCTTGTTAACTTAGATGGCAAGAAGAAAGTAGAATTTGTCAAGCAATTGCATGAGAAGGAAAGACTAAACATTGAGAAAAGAATGGAGCACTATGCAAGGCAAGCAAACAAAGGGTGGCATAAGGTTGTCTTTGAGCCTGGAGATTGGGTCTGGTTGCTGATGAGTGTGAAAACACTCATCTTTTGTATTTGTTTTTGAAGTCTTTTTGCCTTTGTTCTTTTGTTAGTGTTGGAAATGCATGGTATTAATGTGAATATCGTGCATTGTCCATTTTCGTGATGTCTTTTGAGTTTTATTGTGTTTTCCTTAGTTTTGTAGGTTTGGAGTGCTAAATGGAGGTTTCGGATGCGCCATGCTTCATCGAATGCAATCGGGCCAAAAGTTGCACTTTCTGATGTTGAAAAGGTGTGCAAGCTGCAGAAATCTCTTTATGGGTTGAAGCAAGCAAGTCGACAATGGTTTGCTAAGCTTACTTCAATCCTGCAAGAGTTTGGATATGTGCAATTCGATCATGATCATTCATTATTTATTCAAGTCAAATCTGGAATTCAGACTGTTCTTCTTATGTATCTCGATGATATTATAATTACAGGCAGTTCCATGGAGGCCATTATAGATACAAAGGTTCACTTGGAGAGGACATTAAAGCTCAAAGATTTGGGAGATCTTAAGTTATTTTTGGGCCTGGAAATTGCACGAACGTCTTGTAGTATGCACATTTCTCAAAAGAAGTATGTCTTGGAGATCTTAAAAGATGTTGGTTATTTGGGATGCAAGCCACGCAGATCACCCATTGATGCTAACATTAAATTGTCTGAGCTATGCACTGATTCTGGAATGCTACTTGATGAGCTTGCCTATGACAAATCAGGAAAACCTATTGTTAAAACCATAGTTGATGGAAAATAGATTGTTGAGGATTCTTTTCACTATCGACAACTTGTTGGGAAGTTGTTGTACCTCATAGCTACAAGGCCTGATATTAGCTTTGTGGTGCAACAATTGAGTCAATTTCTCAACAATCCTCATGACAAACATCTTATAGTTGTTTATCAAGTTCTCAGATATCTCAAGAATGCTCCTGGTCTTTGTTTGTATTATTCACAGAAAGGTGCAGAACATATAAAGGCTTACGCTGACAGCAGCTGGGCAAATTGCGAGGATTCTAGACGATCTGTTATTGGTTATTGCATCTATTTTGGGAATTCGCTTGTTTCTTGGCGCGCAAAGAAGCAAGACACTGTATCTTGCTCTTCCTCAGAAGCTGAATATCGAGCCATGTCTTACACAACGCGTGAGATACAGTGGATCACTTATATTCTTCATGATTTGGGTGTGTCTCCTGCAAAACCAGTGCTCATGTACTGTGATTATAAGTCTACAATTTACATTGCAGAGAACCCTGTGTTCCACGAACGCACAAAGCATATTGAAATTGACTGCCATTTGGTCTATGAGAAAGTTCAGCGTGGTTTGATCAAGTTGTTCCATATGAAGACTCAATTTTAACTCGCTGATCTTTTCACAAAAGGGTTGTCTTCTTTGCGTTTCGAGTTTCTTGTCAGTAAGTTGGGTCTGCTGGATATTCACAGTCCAACTTACGGGGGTGTATCAACAGATGAACATCTCTCTGTAATGCACGACATTCCGGAGGAGCAGCTGTGGGATGATGAGGACCATTTGGTTGAAGCAGAAGAAAGTAGGAGTTGAATTTAATGTTTTGTAAATAGTTGTAGGGACTGATTTGTAGTAATCCTAAAATCACTGAACTAAAGTGTAATTGTACACACGCGCGCTCAGTAACGAACCGCTGCGTGTGTACTTCTGATAGGCTAGTTGCTTAATAAACGTTGGAGGAGAGAGAGGAGAATAACGGAATTTTAAGCTTGGGCGGTTATTCTCCGAGCTCTTCTTCTTCGTCTTTCTTTTCTTTTTCAATGGCAACTTCTTCTTCTTCCATTGTTTCTTGATTTCTTCTTCATGCAAGCGATGCTTACGAACGTGATATGGACACCATTATTCAAGAATTGCTTCTCCTCTTGCATTACCTTCACACCCGATTTAACTCAAAAAATGTAATTATTTCTGATCTTGGGAGCGAGAAAGCTCTATGGTTTACCTCTTCTAGTCATTTTTAAAAGGTAGAATATTGTTCTAGGACATCATCTTCCAACATAACAACTGTTTTTTTTATCAGCTTTTTCGCTGAGTTCCACTTCCATTTCACCGGAACCCATAACAAGATTACTTAATTTAGGTCGACCCACAAGATTCCATCGACTTCAGCCTCTTGGTCATTAACCTCCCTTTTGTTCACAATTGGTTCGTAACCCATCGATCTCATAACCTTCTCGTAATCATCCTTGGAATACTCACATAAAGCCTCAAGGTTCTTGTTCATGTACTTCGTTGGTAGTCCTCTAGTTCAGTCATCAGTGCCCCTCGCTATGGTCAACTGGTTATTCTCTGTTTGCACCATTTCTGAGGTTTTCCATGTTCACCGGTTATAGGAGTTTGTTTCCCATTTACAACGAGCCATCCTCTTTGTCCCCAAGAAACTTTAGCGATGTTGAAAGCAAGGACCCTCGGTGATCCTCCTCGTGTAGCTTTTTCCCTTCGTGTTTCGAAACCCTTTCGTGATTCCTTTCAGAATCTCCTTCCTTATTGCGTCCATCATTGTATCCAATCACAACTCAATCCTCGTGATTGGCACTTCTGCTGTATTATGTCTGGCAGCGTGCTTTGCATCCATGTCTGCGACCTTCGTAGTGAAGCTCTCCTCCATCGCCTTAAGCTGTTCATCCATTTTAGATTTTTCTATTACCTCACAATTTCAGAGAAACGCTTAGCTCTGATACTACTTGTTATAGTGCTTGACCAAGAACTGACATTTTGGAACCCTTATTTGGTGGAAATGGGGAAACATTAGAGAGAGAGGAGGATAGGACGGAAGAAAAGCTCTCTCTTTTTGTATTATTTTCAAAATGTCAATATTGTTCCAACTCCCATGAGTCTTCCTTTTTATATCATCCAATGCTAAGACAGTCTAAGACTCTACTACAGTTTTGCCCTTGAACAATCAATCTTATTACAAATCAATCCTTTGGATCATAACACTAACTTGCCATAACCAACTAAAAAAACGAGATAAGAGTAAAACTTCATCCCTGATATCGCTTAATTTGTGTTCTAGTTCAAGGTTGAACTTTTGAGTTGTAAAAAATAGAGTAGAACGAAGAAGAAAGTTAATGAAAAAAGAGAAATAATAATTTTTTGTCTGTTAAGTAAAATGCATATTTTAGTATTTTAAAATTAGAATTTGTCAAAGAATATAGCATACTTTAAATTTGAATTGTAGCAAGATAAAGCAAAACTTCTATTTCTAAGCAAAACTTCTCAGAATAATTTTTTCCAAAACCATGATCTTTCGTTCCAAAAAAAACATTTTCACGAACTTTTTCATCGCATAAAAAGAATAAACCAGTCTCTAAAAAATGACCAATTTAAAAATATTACGTATCATAAATATGATAAAAAAAAATTGTCATACCCAAAATTATTATCATTTTAATAAAAAATTATATGAATTAGGTATAGAACCCGATTTACTTGCCAAGAAATTGACACTTAATGGTAGACAGTTTTAGCTTTGAGTCTCAATCAGAAGAATCTGAACAAGGTGATGAACTTGCTCATTCATCTTCCAACTCTAATTCTAAAAACTCTTTCTGTGTATAATTAACGATTAAGAATTTTTGTTAAATATGGCTAATGCTATTAAAAATCCTCACACACACAAAATATTTGACAAAGTTACTCACATTTATCCAGAAAAATCCCTTCACTTTGATTACATAAAGAATTTATAAAAATACATATGATTTAACCATTATTTTGCATAAACAAAAACTACATAAATCATATACGCTAAACATCCAAGATCTCTAGGCTCAGATTAAGGGATCAAGATTGAAATCAAGGAGCTTTACCTCATGCAACAAAGAAGACTATCTTCTAGAGTTTTATCTCCAAACCACCGATAAAACCCAAAATTTATGTTTCAGATGATAGTTTTGAAAATAATCTTGAGCCTACTAATTTTTTTATGGTAACAATTGTATTTTCTGATACAGTCTAAATAGATGTCATTGCTCTATTTAATATTGATACAGATTTAAATTTTATTAAAGATAGCATGGTACCAACAAAATTATTTAAATTACTTTTATACATAATTTATTTTCTCCATATTTGAAATGAAGCCTAGCTCCAACAAGCCTAGAGATCTATCCTAAGGATCGATAGAAGATAACATTCACCATCTCCATTAGACAATTCGAATAAAAAGTTAATACCTTTTGGCTTAAAAAATACTCCTAGTAAATTCTAACAAATTATAAATGACATATTTTTTGGGGATTTCTACATTTTACATTATTTATATTGATGATGTATTTGTCTAAAAATCTATTGAAACAATATTTCGAGAACCTTCATATTTTTTTATATTATTATACAAAATGACTTAGTCTTATCACCCACAATAATTATTTTATTCTAAATAAAGAATAGATTAATTAGTCATTATATTTCTTAGAAATCATCACTCTAATGTAAATATCAATTGTATTTGCATATAAATTTTTTGATAAATTATTTAAAAAATCACAATTATAGTATTTCCTAGATAGCCTTACTTATGTCATTAATTTTTGTCCTACCATTAATTACTTCATCAAACCATTACATAAGAGGCTAAGTAAAAATACTCCCAACTAGTCTCACAAACATGCACGCATTCTCCAATATGTTAAAGAACAAGTTAAGTCTATTCCCTACTTTATCTCGCAAATCCATTATCTAACTCAGGTTATGGAGGCACTTTAAAATAAAGAAAAAATAAAAAGGACATATCATATCATTCATGTTTACACATTTTAAGTATAGTATTATGTATTTTAAAGTTTCAAAGTGATCTTATGAGCCAACAATTTCTATTACATATTTTTTTACTACATGGCAAGCTATATTGGATATTTTTTTAATCTTGATATTGTATATATTAAAGAAGATGCAAACTTCCTACCTAATTTTCTGACTAGAGAGTTTCTTATCCATAGGTAGCCATGTCATCAAAAGTACTCTCCTGAGTAGACGAAGTCAAATTTGTTATTTGACATATTGTCAAAAAGCCAGCCTAAACATGGACATCTATTGCCAATGAAAAATAACTAAAAGAAGTGTAAGAAATCCTCTCTTTTACCAAAGATATTGCATTAGTATTTTTCTCACAGTGAGTCCAAGTTTTTGGCTACAAAAACCATGATATCAACCCTTTTGACCTAAGCCACTACTGAGGATGATTATTCTATATTTAGAACTAAATAACTACAGTGAAATCTGAATTATCTATATCAGTAATAGTGCTTGAGTATGAAGAACCAACTATATCCTTAGATTATATTGATAACAATATTTTTAGATTACTATAATCTAAAAATGGCTTTAACAATAACATTAATATTTTTCAATAATAACTTTAATAACATCAATAATATCCCAATATGGCATCAACAAAATCATTGATATTCTACAACAATATCACTTGGTGAACTCAATCACCAAATAAATTAATAGCAAGAATAAAAATAATCAAATATTATCATCAAAAGCAACATTTATAAGGAACAAATATATATGTATAACCTTCTCTCCACTACCTTATCAATAGTAATGTCTAGCAGAGTCAATAGTAATAGCATAGAAAGAAGAACATGATTGAAGCTTTACAATTGTGCCACAACCTTCTTTCTATTTTAAGAAAGCTCCTCTTCATTATTGGAATCAAAGTTAGTATATCTATTACCATAGTTTTCAAAAATGGACAAGAGATCAACCCAGTTGGCTGGCAATTTCTGGTCGAATAGTTGGTCGGACCAGATTTCACATTAAGAAAAAACTCTATATTTTGAAATATATATGTATACAAATAAAAATTTATGTAATAAATTAATAATAACATATAATCATACTAATTTTTATAAAATATAACAAATAAAGTATCCATACAAATGGTTAATCTTAAATAGAAAATAAAATAAATAAATCACTCAATATTTTCCAGTCGAATTAGCCAGCCCGACCAAATTTTCTGGACGGACCACCAAGTCGGACTTGAAAATCCCTGGTTTGTTAGTTAACCATTCTAACTATGAGTTTCTGGCTGGTGAAGTGGGCGATTTGCGGTTAGACCAATCGGACTGCCAATTTAAAAACTATGTATATTACCTATTTTTTATATTGTTGGAATTATATTTCTTTCTCGTTTAATTTATACTTTTTCTTGTTTATTAAAATTATGATTTTTAATTTGAGTTTTATCTTATTATTAAATTTTAATTATGGGATCAATGTTCTGTTCAATTAAGAATTTCAATATGCTTCTACCATTTATGAAAGTAAGTTATTAATTTCAACAAAAAAATAAGTTATTAGTTATGTTATGTCTCTCTTATAATAAGTAAGATCGTTATTATATTTTATGTGCACCATAATTTGCACACCATATAACAAGGGCTATTAGGTAACTTCCTATGTATCTAATAAAATTACCAAATAGAGTGAAATTATATGATCTCGTGGTAGAGATGCTCTTCTATCTTTTAGGCCAACCTTGGAGAAACAAAAAGTATATGTAATAGTACCCTACAAAAATTTTATCATTCTTCATAGAAATTATCTAGTCTCCTAATGGCCTAATGGAAATTTTGTTCCATCTTCTAGGCTGAATTTTGCGTAGTTTTTAAAACTGACCCAAAGGTCAACTCACTTTTTTCGATGATTACTGGGTCGACTGAATTTTTTATTTGGAAAAAAACTCAAGTATATATAATATTTATACCTAATCAATATAATTTTTTAAGAAACTAAAAAAATCCATAAATCAAGTGCAACATCAAATTGAAATCTCAACCCAATCCAAAATAACAAATAACATCAATCATACCAAAGTATGTTTACATATAATAGCTAGCAAACACAATAGTCAATTATCAAAATTTTGTGGTTCTTTTCGTGGTAATGCTAGCCAATCTTCATTCTCTTACATATTTCAATAATAGGAGAAAATGAGTCTTGAACATCATCTTTGCATAAAATATTAAGGAGATTAGTCAATCTTCATTCTCTTAACTCATTCCAAATTAAAATAATACCAAGAAAGACTTTATAAACCTATATGCACTCCTCCTTCCCAATTTATATTTTTCTTTTCACCACAAATTGGTTCTTTCTCTAGCATATTTTCCAATTCTTCTCAACTAATATCACCTTTTGATTTTTATGAGTGATCCAAAATTTTGTCTTGCAAATGGATTCATAATCAACAGGATCAAATGACTATCATAATTTTTTTCCTAAAAGATTAATACTGCTTAGTCATAACATAAAGCACTCATCAAATCTGATACATACATGTCCCATAAGTAGAAATTATAACAAATGTAGACCAAGATTAAGTCTTTTATGCTCCAATCGATTTCAAACATCCTCTAATTATGCTCACAATCTGATGAAGAATCTATTTGAATGAGGAATTTGATTGCCAATTTTTACAAAGTCAGTGTACCCCCTCCAAAAGACTTCTACCATCTATCTATAAAAAAATAATATCCATAATCCATAGACGTAAAAAAAATTTTGGCTATATATTGAAATTATTATATATGAGAAAGTTGGTATATACGTGCACTAAGACACTTTTTCATTTCATGTGCAAAAGTTGGTAGTCCTTGATGTTTGAAGAGGTCAAATTCATGATACTTTTTTTCATCTATCTCGCCTATCATTCTTTGCAATGATGCACATGCAAGCATAGCTTGGATAATAGCTTGCTGCTTATAATAAGTGTACTGATCATGCTGAAAGGTGGGATTCAATTAGTATGCTATCATGTGAATAATGTGACAAAACATCCTTTTCCACCTAGCCTTGATGATATCTGTGTAAGACTTGTAAAATCTCTTATTGTTCAAAAAACTATATTTTATGGCCTTACATGCCCTAAACATGCTATAATACATATATCCCATTGTTAGCTTATCATCACCATCACATATACACAATAGACACATCAATGGAGTCATCAACTTCATAACAATAAAGCAATCATCCCAAACCTGTAATCAAACACAATCTCTTAACTTCTATACCTTTTATTGTCTTCGAATATTATGCATAATCTTCACATATAATTCTAAGTCTGTCTTGTGGTAATGCAAACTTTGAAGTGCAATAAAAGTTGTGGCAAATCGTGTAACTCTTGGTCTAAAAATCTTATTCTAACCTGGATGTTTTCTCAATCGATTTAAAGTGACCTTGTGATTGTACACATAGACTATGATCTTAGAATCCACAATAGCTAATTTTTCATCAATGACATTTCACAAATGTCCTTCAAAAACAAGTTGATGCAATGTACAACACCAAGAAACTAAAAATGGTCAGATACTTTTTATTCAATTTTCACTTGCTAACTTATACTTAGCTCTATTATCAGTCATAATTTGAACAACATTTTTAATACCCGCTCACTCAACTATCTCAAAAAATAGGTTATACAAGGTTATAGCATCTGAAACAAATTAGAAGCATCAACAGACTTTACAACAGTAATCTCTTTTGGACAAGACCAAAAAAAAATCAACAGCCTTTGTCTAGTATCTATCTAACCATCTTTCATAATTGTAAACCCCATGTCCTTTTAACTTTTGTTATAATCTAAATAATCAATTCAACAAAATTTTTGGCAACTCAAACAATCTAACACAAAGCTGATGATATGCAGATACTTATATCTGAATCCCATGTCAATACTTTTGTTAATAGCTATATGGAAAAGGCAATTTACAAGCATTCATCAAAATTTAGGCAACGTAAAAATCATATTGCCTAAGCCAAATCAAAATCATGCCATCTTTTCTTAGTTTGCAATGTAACCTCAATACTTAGTTGAGAATGATCATTAATATCGTGCAAAATTATTTTTGCATACTCACATTAATACCTTTTTTGAAGGAATTGACATTGTAAACTTTCTCACAATTTACTATCTCATAGCTTCCTAACTTCTTTTTCAAATTACTCTTAGTATGTATATTAATCAATTTTTCTCGTAAGTCATTTGGAACCTTCTTCCACATCCCAAAATCCCCTTTAATAACCTATCAAGTATTAAATGTCAACAATCAATCAAGAAACTCAACAGTAAGTAGACCAAATTTAATCTTAATAAAATCACCAGACTTAGTAGATTGGACATGGTTTAATCAAACTCTCATATTGAGATTCATCATAAAGAAGACATTGGCTTGCCTCAATAGTAGACCTCAGCTTTTAAGTCTTATAGGATAGATTTATAGCATGCTCAGGCCTCATTGGACTCAACAGATTCATAAAAAAGTAGAAGGTGATAGACTCAGCAAACGATCATACTCAATGGCAGACCTCGAACCTCATACCTTTGGCATGTTTGGCCTGATTTTAACATCAGATTAGTAGCATACTCAATGGACTTATGGATTCATATAGAATAGACTTCAATAGACCTCAGACCTCCAACATGCTCAACATGCTTTATCTATTATACTTAGCCTGGCATGCTACGCAACAAACCTCAGGCCTTTAGGGCAAACTCAACCTTGGACCTCAAGTATGGTTGGGGACTCAACCTCGGACAGTCTAGCTTACTTGATAGACTTGACCTCAAATGACTTGGCATGCTCAGCTCACTCAATGTGCTCGGACCTAAAAGCAGTAGAATTTGACCTCCAAGTTTTTAAGGTTTGAAATGTTTATTGAGGGAAATTGCAATTTTGGTGTAGCATAGGCTTGGTTTAGGTTTAAACTTTTTTACCTAATAGACCAAATTTTTTTTGGTATACTTTTCTAGTTCAACCAGATGGTATTAGGTAGATAGACATACATAACTTTGCTTTTGGCTCAACATTGGATCTATTTATTGATCTAACTAGTCAGACTGTTGGTCGGACTACCTCTTTAAATATAATGTTGATTTATATCCCATCAGAATTAATTATGTCATCTTTATTATTGATGTTAAATGTTGGTTTCTCAGTAAGAAGATCGTTGTTTATAATGTTCATAACATGTACTTATTCCATTTTGTCATGTTTGAATCAGTGATATTTATTTGATGTGAGTATGTCTTCAATTATAGAGTCATTATTATTTACGATGATATAATGAATTATGTTTTTATTTTGCTTGCTTATAGAGTTATGTATTCTCATGAATATATATTGCTACTCTCAAATACTAAAGGACCACTCCTAATTGAGAATAAGAGGAGATGCTACACAACATCCATGTTTTAATTAAATTTTCTATTTATTATTGATGTAAATATGAATACGAAGCCTTTTGAATATACCTTGAAAGTATTTAAACCTTAGAAAGAACTTTTATTCTCTGGTAGTAAATACATTTATTTATGGGGTGTTACAATTTTTTAATAAAGCATATTAAGATTATTGATAATTTCAATATTATTGTTTCTCTAATAAAGTATCATTAGAATGAGACGCCTACTTAAAATCAAGTTCACCAACTCTTTTAGTTCTAGTAATCTGATCTCATTTTGATAAGTGGATCTTCCTCTTTTGAGTCTTATCAGACAACCACAACTAGTTGGATTATAGAGTCTAATTAGTGTTAAATAAGGTGTTAAATGATCGAGTGTAGACTACACACAAATGAGATAATTTTATGAAGAGTAATAATTAGATGAATAGCAAATGCTAGAAGAAAGAAAATGAATATTATGATTTTAGGGACCTAATGGATGTTAGAGGGATAGTGATATCTTAAACAATATTCATGTTATATTTTTTTTAATATTCTAACTCTAATTAGGATTTCTTCTATTTATAACCCATGTAATACCTAAGTAATATTAGATGGCATTTCATCTCTTCATCTTCTGGGGAGGTGTTCTTTCACAATTAGTGTATTCAATATGTTTAGATTCATTTCTATTTATTTCATTTTCATCTCTATTTGGTTCATTTAGGCCTTCTTTTTTTGTCTTTCTATTCTAATTTGGTCCCTTAGATTTTTGGCCTCTATTCTCTTATTTATTATTTTCATCTCCATTTTTTGTGTCATTTGTAATGCTCGTATTTTAGTAGGTCATCAATAATAATCTTTTCTTTTCCTCTTCTTTTTTAGCTGTATCTCTACCCATAGGACGCATCATTGAAGATGATCCACTAATTGGAGTATTCATATTGGAGGGGATTGAATAATCACCTTTTATCAATCAATCTAAATCTTTTTGAACTTCCACCACTTTTCTTAAAGTCATGCTCAACCTCCGGAGAAAAATAGGTAGCATTATGTTGACTCCACTTTGGATATTTATACATAACTTCATTAAACACAATCAAGTCAAAAATTTTGATGTTAGTCTCACCAGCATATAGTGACTGTGCTTCTCGCTCTACATCAGTCATGCTCATGCTGCTTTATTTTCTCCTAAGCGCTTCCTTGTATGCACCACCCTCTTTTGTGTATTTGTATTAAGTCATTTATAACAACCTTTCATTTGTTCCATATTTCTTTCTCCTATTTCTTATGATTTTTTACCTTGAGTTTCATTGTACAAAGCGCTCACATGTGCTCAGACTCAAGAAGCTTTCTAATTTTTTCCACTTCTACTATCTTCATTGCAGAAGATGTAAGATGATATTAGAGCTATATCCTCTTTAATACTCCAACTAGTTACCGATACCTTCTCACCTTCTCGGATGTGTGGTGGGTTGTGAACAAATTGTGATAGACATTTTGAGGGCTATGATGTTCACGTATGGGAATTTGAGAAAGATTTTGAAAAAATTGGGGGAAATAAAATGGTTGAGAATTTTGAAATTGTTCTCAATTTGGAAAAGAAGGATCGTAAAATAGTGAAAATTTGGAGTGTTAGGATTGTTTGGATGCATAAAAGGAAAAAGCAGATAAAAATTTGGTTTTGGTGTGAAGTTATAGGTTGGTACATGGAGTCTATTTATAGGGAGTATGCAAGGATTTATTCACTTAGATTGGAAGATATCAAGTGCAACCACAAAATTCAAAGGTTAATCCTTGTTCTAGCAGTGTGATTCGCTTATTATTGCATGGAATATGCAAGGATTTGAGGACAAATCCCTTTCAAGAAGAGGGAAATGATATAAATCCGATGGGCTAGAAGTTTTAATCTAAAGTCCAATAAGTTTATGCAAGAGCAATGATGTCCAAGAAGCCCAAGGGAAGCCCATGCATGTTCTTGAAGCTATTTAGGAAGTTACTTGCTTGCAGATTTCGATTTGGAGAGTTTGAAGCTATTTTGGAAGCTTAGCAAGCACATATTATTTTGGAAACATGCATGGACGTGTGTCAACCTAATTGGGACATCTATCAACCTATTTTGGATGCATAGCACCTATTTAGGATGCCTAGAATGCACGCAATCTTCTGGAAGAATGCACGTATGAAGACCAGCCTATTTTGGACATGAAGATCTTCCTATTTGGGACGTGCATCATCTTGTTTAGGACGTGCATCTATATATATTTACTAGATATTATATGTTAAGATTGTTTCTTATTTAGTAGATTACAATCTAACCAGAATTCACCTATTTAGGATTAAGTATAATTTGGTCAGATTGCTAGCTTCTTTTTAGGAGTTAGTTTGTTTAGGAATATGTGAGACTTTTGGAGCCTATATAAAGGACTCCTAGTATACTAAAATGTCATACAATATAGATAATTCATTCTGAATACAATTGAGTCTTTTGACTTAGTGAGTTTTGATAACTCTTCTTGTTCTTGCCTAAGCTTGTGTGTCGTTTAGCTTGAACGTATCTTTCACTTATCAAACGAGTTTGCCATCCTTGTTTGTGGCATGATTCGACTTGGCTTGAAGTTCTCAGATTGTTCCTGGCTCGGGTTGAGGCTCTTTTGCTGAGGTTCTTGCTAGATCAGTTCGTGGGTTTGAAGTCTACCTCCATTCTAAGCAACAATAGATCTGTAACACTTGTGTTTCTCTTGCTGAGATCACATCAGTTGGTATCAGAGCTACAGCTTGTTGTTTAGATAACCTATCTTTGTTATTTTGTGTGCATAGTACTCAGCTTGTTGCTTATCAATCGGCTAATCTATTTGTTGAGTTTTGTGATTAGTTCATGTTTTTGTTTTGTCTAGTAGTTTGATTTTGTTTTGTGTTTTAGTTTTGTGTTTAGCAATCAGATTCGTGACTTAGGTTGTGTATTCTGATCAAGAAAAGAAAAAGAACAAAAAAAGAGAGAAAAACAGAAAAAGAAACAAAAAAAAGGGAAACGAAATTTTTGGCATAAGCAACATGTTTTGGAAAGGCCAAACTTTAGGCAACGTTGATTTTAAGGTGTTTGAGGAGGCCTTGGTAGGAAAGTGCCAACAAATATTGTGAGCAAAGATTGAGCCACTACACCAATGCTTGGATGCAATAGAGAATTCTCGCACAAGGCAACAACCAAGAGACAAACTACGTGCACAAAGGAGTAGAGTACCTAATGGAGGGTCAAGCGGAGCTAATTTTGTCTCTGAGAGAAGACATCGAATTACCACAAGGGATAATGATGACAAGTGGAAGGAATTTGAAGCCTATTTGGCTAGACAAATTGACTTGTATTTAAAGAAAGTTAATAAAGCACGACATAAGAACATCCTTCAAGCTAAGTGCAAAACTGAGGAGAAGGTTTGTTGTTCTGATCAGATTGTTGAAGAGGTTTTGACATGGGAGGAGTTTGATGAATTTTCCATTGATTTATTTGATGGAGAGTGTTTTCATGAGCATGACATGTCACTTCTTTACTTGAGAGATTTGTTTGATGAATCAAAAGTTATGGAAGTTGATCACATGAGGAGGCGCCTTGTTACTATTGTTGGTGAACGTGACAAACTTGTTGTTACTATTAATAAGGAAGAGGTTCAGCCCATATCTTACAAGTCTCCAGATTATATTATTGAACATGTTGATCATATTGAATTCTTAGGAGTTGATAAATATGATTATGTTGGAGGCTCAGTATTGGTTAACTTGTGGAATAGTTTGAAGTTTAAGGAAAGGGTTGTGCGAACAAGCATGTTCTTGACTTTCAGAATGGAGATGATGTCATGTTGCTTATGCTCAAAGTATTTATTCACTTGGATTGGAATATATCAAGTGCAACCACGAAATTCAAAGGTTAATCCTTGTTCTAGCAGTGTGATTCGCTTATTATTGCATGGAATATGCAAGGATTTGAGGACAAATCCCTTTCAAGAAGAGGGAAATGATATGAATCCGATGGGCTAGAAGTTTTGATCTAAAGTCTAATAAGTTTATGCAAGAGCAATGATGTCCAAGAAGCCCAAGGGAAGCCCATGCATGTTCTTGAAGCTATTTAGGAAGTTACTTACTTGCAGATTTCGATTTGGAGAGTTTGAAGCTATTTTGGAAGCTTAGCAAGCACATATTATTCTGGAAACATGCATGGACGTGTGTCAACCTAATTGGGACATCCATCAACCTATTTTGGATGTATAGCACCTATTTGGGACGCCTAGAATGCATGCAATCTTCTGGAAGAATGCACGTATGAAGACCAGCCTATTTTAGACGTGAAGATCTTCCTATTTGGGATGTGCATCATCTTGTTTAGGACGTGCATCTATTTATATTTACTAGATAGTATATGTTAAGATTATTTCTTGTTTAGTAGATTACAATCTGACCAGTATTCACCTATTTAGGATTAAGTATAATTTGGTCAGATTGCTAGCTCCTTTTTAGGAGTTAGTTTGTTTAGGAATATGTGAGACTTTTGGAGCCTATATAAAGGACTCCTAGTATACTAAAACGTCACACAATATAGACAATTCATTCTGAATACAATTGAGTCTTTTGACTTAGTGAGTTTTGATAACTCTTCTTGTTCTTGCGTGAGCTTGTGTGTCGTTTAGCTTGAACGTATCTTTCACTTATCAAACGAGTTTGCCATCCTCGTTTGTGGTGTGATTCGACTTGGCCTGAATTTCTCAGATTGTTCGTGGCTCAGGTTGAGGCTCTTTTCCCGAGGTTCTTGCTGGATCAGTTCGTGGGTTTGAAGTCTACCTCCATTCTAAGCAACAATAGATCAGTAACACTTGTGTTTCTCCTGCCGAGATCACATCAGTTCGAGCAAAGACAAGTTTTACGTCGGCGACGTAGAACAAGGTTGAGGGAACTTTAAAATTAACATGTATAGGTTTTTTGGGTAATGGTGAGACACAAAAATATTGTTTCTAATTTTGAGTGTACGTTAAATGTTTCAGTTCGGTGTGATTGGCAGATTGGGTCACATTGCGGACAGGTAAAAGAATATGTATAATCTAGACGACCGCAGAAAAGTTATATAAAACTAGTGTATGGTTCTCGATATTTGCAACTATGTTTGAGGAATAAAGTACGACACTTTTTTAAAATTATACTTTGGGTATGAATAGGTCAATTTTTAGGACTGAATATGTTAACTTTTATATCATTTTAGCGATGAAGTGTTAGTATATTTTTTTATAATTTATACTGAAATATTTAAATTATTTCTTAACCAATGAATCTATTAGTGAAAGGATTTCGAATTAGACTATGTTAACCTTGAAAATCTCAATCTGATTCTTTACATTAAAATTTGAATAATAAATGATCAAATCTGGATCCTACATGAAAATGCAAAATTTGAGACAATCAGTTTTTTCTTTCCAAAAAAAGTGTATCTATGAGTAAAAGATTTTATGGATTCTCACTCGACTTCTTTCGGTCAGACCAATTCTGTGAGAATAAACTGACAACAAAAGTGGAGTGGATAGCATTAATTTATTTAATCATGGGCTAGAGTTGTTGGGCCCGGTCCAAAATGCGAACTTGCCTTTCTATGTTGTGTGTTGGCAATCTTGGACAATCGAGCGCGAGGAAAAATACTCAGTTGTGCATCATAGAGCTGGAAAATTGGCTAATGTGACAATTACCGGGTTTTAGTCCCTCTCTTCCTAGTGTAATATTTAACTCGCCGGCGGCTGTAAAAGCTCTTCGTGAATTGACACTCTCTCTAAAAATTTCTAGAGAGAGAAAGCTCTCTCCACGAAACAGCAGCTCTCGGCCTCTTCCGGGAGTATTCGCCCACCCATCCTAGATGGAGTCCCAACCTACAGGGGACCCAGAGCCCGTCGCAGGTTTGGTAATGACTCCACCAAGGGGAGGCAAAAAGTCCAAGATCGGTGAGGAAGGGGATTCCTCAGCTAATTCCCAAGATAGTCATAAGGTTTCGGTTCCTGAAGAGACAAGACGAAGGAAGTTATCTTTAAAAGATGCTATGATGGGTCAATCTGAAGACAACGGTTTGGAACTAGGTAACCAAGATTTCATTTTTGAACATGATGATTTGGTTTCCAGTGATTCCGAAGACGAAAATGAAGACGACCCTTTCTATCCAATAATAAGACTGACTAAAGAGGAAAAGATCGAGATGAGATGCCCATGGTGGAAAACACTCATCGTCAAGCTGCTAGGCCATCGTGTAGCTTATCCATATCTAAAGAGACGACTTGCCCAATTGTAGGGTATCCGATTAGATTTTAAAATGGTCGACCTTGGTTTCGATTATTACTTGGTTCGTCCACTGTCCGACGAGGCCTACGACCACATTCTAATCGGAGGACCATGGATGGTGGCCGACCATTATGTGATCGTGCAATAGTGGACTCCGAAATTCGATCCGTCTTCTACTAATGCTACAAAGGTGGTCGCGTGGGTTCGCATTCCTTATTTGGCTATGGAGTTTTATTCTCAGAAGTTCTTAGAGAAACTAGCTCACAAGATGGGTTGCCCCATCCGAATCGATACCACCACCGAAGAGTGTCAAAGGGGGAGTTTTGCTAGAATCTGCATAGAAATTGATCTCAATAAACCTTTGCTCTCCAAGTTTCGTGCATGCAGGCTGACTCAGAAGATCCAATATGAGGGACTTCACCTTATTTGTTTCAAATGTGGTCTTTATAGGCACAACAGTAGGTCTTGTCGTCATGAACCAACAGACAACAATCAAGACTTGAACCAGCAACCCCAGCCGAAGTCTTCCGATTACACGACACTCCCCCATGGCCAGAATTAGCAGAGAACTATGGCGGTTGGATGACGGTGCAAAAGAAACCAAGAGCACAAAAGTTAGAATTACCAATCAACCAACGGGCAATTCCTTTCCCAATACAAGGAAACCAGATTCAAGGAAGAGAAAAGGAAAAGCTGATAACATACAGAACCAAGCTACTTCGTTTGAAGTTCTAAACGGAGTGTCAGAGGATGGTCAGGTCTTGGAAATAGAAAAAGGTCAAAAAGGAACCCAAGGAGCCTCTCCTAGAGCCAACGATCATCAAGCTACTAAATAAAAGAGTCCTGGCCCTACAGCCAACAAGTCAAACGATGCTCATCCTGGTGGGAGACGAGGGCCAAAGGTTAGACTTAAAAGTCAAGAAAATGTTAAGGAGACTCATACGAAGCATGCCCAGGCCGAGAAGCCCAAGCCCAATAATAATGGACAACCCAAGATTGTGGAGAGCATAACCCATGTACCTAGTTCCCCAGCATTAGTCATTCCAGCAATTAGTGAGATAAACAAGTCAATTAGCCCTCCCACCTATATCCCAACTACTCCATTCATCTCCCTCCGGCAACAATATGGATCTTCCTGATCCCCTATGAGCAAAAACAACCATGTATTATGGACACACTAGACTCGAGAACCCTGCCAGAGATCCCTTCCAAGGAAGGAGATAATGGAAATATTGGGTTAAAGAATCAGCCTCAGATAGGGGAGAATGGCTCATCGGAAGAGGGGGCAATTCCAATGCAAATCAAGATTACAGAGGATCACTCCATCATGGACCCAACCCAACCCTCCTGCGGTAAGGAGACAGGGAGTACTGTCAATCTCTAATTTATTAGTCCTATGTCTACTTTAAATACTTTAGTTTAGAACTGTCAAAGTGCTGCAAGCTCTCATTTCCGATATGTTATCAAATTTCTCGTGAATTCCCATCGCCCTGATATCCTTGTCTTGTTGGAAACTTGGATTTCTGATAATAGGACAGATAACCTTGCTAAATCACTTGGGTTTTCTAACATTATTCGAGCCCGTATGCGAGGTTACTCAGGGAGTATCTAGGTCTTCTGGAACCAAACTAACATAGATATTACGGTTATTACTGTTTCCAAGCAATTTATCCATATGCGTGTTAATGACTATAAGAATCCTCCATGGTTTTTTACTGCTATGTATGGTAGTCCAAACCAAACACTTAGAGAGGAACTCTGGAAGAACTTATATGATATTGCAACTAACATGGTTTCACCTTGGTTATTGGCAGGAGACTTCAATGTATATTTGCTCTCTGATGGGAAACTGGGGGGGATCCCAAATAAGAGGACGTAAACAAGTTTAATTCCAAGAATGGATTGAAGATTGTGCTCTAATTGATTTAGGTTTTATTGGTCCACGATTTACTTGGACAAGAAATCGGGTCCACGAACGCAATAGTCCTTCATCTTTCGCAAATTAAATCTGATTATTGTCTAATCCTCATCAAAACTGCACCTAACCGATACATGAACCCAGCAAACAGATTATTTCGCTATCAAATGGTGTGGCATTCTGATCCAGGTTTCAAGTCTTTCATTACAAAAGCTTGGGATAAGCAGGCATCTTTAGATAAAGCATGCATCTATTTTGCCAATAAAGCCTCCGTGTGGAATAAAGAGCATTTCGGCAATATTTTTTATCAGAAAAGGAAACTCTATAATAGGATCGGAGGAATTCAAAAAGTACTGGAAGTGAGGCATAGTCCATATTTGTTTAAGATTGAAAAGTAGCTACGGCTAGACCTGGAATGAGTACTTGAACAGGAAGGTATGCTATGGGCTCAGAAAGCTAGAAACGATTATCTGGTTAACGGAGACAAAAACACAAGATTTTTCTATGCCTCTACCATGGTGAGAAGAAAAAGGAACAAAATTGAGGGGCTTAAGAATGGTAATGGAGATTGGATTACTAACGACAATGAATTCAAAGAGCTACTGATTACTTTCTTTGAAGAGCTATACAACGAGGACTTGGATGCCATTAGCAGAGGTCCCTCCAGTACAAACTATTTCTACACAATCGCGGATTCCTCAATCAATGCTTTATCACGGCTACCCTCCTCAGAAGAGATAAAGAAGATCATTTTCTCTATTGCTCTGCTAAAAGTGCCCGGACCTGATGGTCTTCATGGGGTTTTTTACTGAGAAAATTGGGATGTGGTTAAGGTTTCAGTTCTTACCTTTGTGCAAAAGGTTTTTAAAGGAGAATGGTCTGTTAAAGATGTTAATAATACATCCATGTCCCTTATTCCTAAAGTCAAACAGCCTATTACCACTGCCGATTTCAGATCCATAGGGCTCTATAATGTATCCCTTAAGATTGTCACCAAATTGCTCGTCTCCCGGATCCAAGAACATATGTCCCAATGGATTGGAACTCACCAAACCAGTTTTGTTCCAGGGAGAAATATCACAGGAAATATTATTGTGACTCAAGAGGTAATCCACACCATAAAAACAAGGCGAACAGGAAGGAAGCTGATGGTAGTCAAAGTCGCCCTTGAAAATGCTTACGATCAATTCCGATGGTCCTTTATAAGGGAGACTCTTTCCTTTCTAAAACTTCCTTCTTGCATGATTAACTTGATTATGGATTGCATAACTACTAGTTCGATGCATGTGTTATGGAATGGAGAAAGAACTAGGACCTTTAGATCGTCTAGAGGAATCCGTCAAGACGATCCTCTGTCACCTTATTTATTTATCCTATGTCTCGAATGCCTCAGTCATCTTATTCAGGATCATATCAAAATTGGACTCTGGAAACCAATTAAAATTGCACGTCAGGGTCCTATGATTTCACATTTATTTTTTGCTGATGACTTAATGTTATTCGCTGAGGCTTCCTTGCAGCAAGCCGAAGTTATCATTAAGGTGCTTAACGAGTTTTATCTTTTGTTAGGGCAAAAGGTGAGTAAAGCTAAGACCAAGTGCTACGTCTCAAAGAATGTGTCTACATTGTTAGCCAGAAGCTTGGGGCAAAGCATGGGAGTGGCAATCACCAATAATCTTGGGAAATGCTTAGGAATGCCGATCCTCCATGAATGCGTGACCAAAAGAACTTATGCCTTTATTCTGGAAAAAGCTCACGAGAGGTTAAGTGGTTGGTGTGCTGAAAAATTGTCTTTTGCAGGGAGAACCACGCTCGCGCAAGCTATAATTTTAGCTCTTCCTACTTATGCAATGCAAACGGTAAAACTCCCGATGGGTCTGTGTGAAGATATTGAAAAAATTCAATGATCTTTCATCTGGGGAACAACGGGTTCTCAAAAAAGAGTTCATTCAGTAGCGTGGGATATAGTATGCAGACCCAAAAAGAAGGGAGGTCTTGGTCTAAAAAAATTGAGAGATCAAAATCTGGCTCTCCTTATGAAAGTAGCCTGGTGTATCCTCACGGATAGAGATGCTTTTTGGGTGAAGGTGCTATGCGGGAAATACACCAGACATGACTCCATGCTTCCTGATATATCATGTAAACCTTCACACTCCCTATTATAGAAGGCACTCACCGCACTTTGGCCAACTATGATCAAAGGAATCCAATGGTCTATACGAGATAGGAACTCAGCCTCTTTTTGGAACGACCGCTGACTGAACTTAGATGAACCTCTGAAGAACAATACAGTGAACCCAATCCCAGAAGATATCTCCTCTTGGACCGTGACACAGGCCACCACTCCTTCCAGGGAATAAAATTGGGAGGCTTTTAAACATATTCTAACTCCACCTGCTTCTCTTTTGATTGCAGGAACAGCTCCTCCTAGAGCAGATAGGGGTTCTGACGTCTTTAAGTGGAAACTCTTGCCTTCAGGAACATTCACAGCAGGCTCTGCTTACGCACTTATTCATAAATGTGAAACGGAAGACGAGGCTAAAATCTGGAAACATATATGGCAATGGCAAGGGCCCCAAAGGATGAAGTATATTCCATGGCTCGCTGGTCACGACAAGTTAATGACCAATGCCATGAGACGAGTGAGGCATATGACCCAAGACAGCTCTTGTCCGTGCTATGAGAGAGAGGAGGAATCAGTGCTTTATACCCTCAGAGATTGCAACAGTATTCGGAGCACTTGGCTGCAACTTTTGCGGAGAGCAAGAATTAACCCGACCAATTTCTTCTCTCTTGATCTCATCTCTTGGCTAAACAATAACATACTCCCCTCTTCCCGTTGGACCTCTATGTTTATTATAGCAATAAACTACTTTTGGACATGGAGGAATAACGAAGTATGGGGCGAAGGAGAAAAACGACCAACTAACCTTTTTTGTCTCTGTTTGTAATAGGTTAAAAGAAGTAGAGGAAGCCTGGGACAGTGCCATAAGAATGGGAAGGCAAGCAAAGAGACATGAAGTACTTATTGGTTGGAAACCACCCCTAGAAGATTGGACAACATTAAACACGGACAGGGCAAGACGAGCCTCTGTCAACAAAGCTGCAACTGGAGGCTTACTACGAGATAAATAGGGCACTTGGACCGAAGATTTCGCTGCGAACCTAGGGACTTGTACGAGTGTGGAAGCTGAGATGTGGGCAGTCGTCCGTGGCTTGGAGTTGGCTTGGTAGCTGAATATCAAACAAGTTCAGTTGGAAGTTGACTCCAAAATAGTTGCTGATGCATTGTTAGACAACTATCAGCCAACAACCAACACTCCCTCTCTCATGCTGGATGTTCGGGAATTGCTCAACCAAAATTGGAAGATTGAAGTATCTCATATTTATAGAGAGGCTAACGGCTGTGCCGATTGGTTGGCCAACTATGGCTTTAGCTTAGCTCTAGGGTCTCACCACTTTTGTAAACCCCCCTGAGGGAATCGTATCCTTGCTAACCAGGGATTTAAGTGACATCTCGTTTCCGAGAATGATTGTATCCCCACTTTTCAATTAATCTATCTCACATTGGGGCGCCTTAGCCCTCCCCTTTGACAAAAAAAAATCTTGGACAATCGACATTTAAGACTATGAAGCTTCAAGTTCGTAATTGTGCCCCTTCGTACTAAGTCTATTTTTAGGGCATGTAATACATGCATTAATCAAGAGTGAGAAAGCACACAGGTCAGCCATCAGGCGAGACGTCCGCATATCAAGCAGACTATCACCGACCTTTTGACCACACGGTGCTCCTGCCTACATGGCAAACACGGGTTGGCCCATTTTCATTTTTTTTACTTTGTTTTATTTTTTACATTCTGATATACCTACTTTTAAAAGTATACATCCTTTTATTCGACCAAGTTGATTGTTTTCGAATGATATTTTTGTGATTATAAATATTACTATTATTTCTACTAAAAAAATCATATTTTTTAAAACTCCATAAATCGAATCACTTCCGTTTGAAGTTGTTGGGTGAAGGACACAACAGGCCTTGGGTGCAGATTGTCGGAGTTGTTGGGTGGAGTGGATAACATTAATTTATTACATCATGGGCCGGAGTCGTTGGGCCAGGTCCAAGATTCTTGCCTTTTGCGTTGTGTTGTGGCAATCTTGGACCATCAACATTTAAGCGTATGAACCTTCAAGTTGGTAATGGTGCCCCTTCAATGGCTGACCTCCCTCACCCACAGGCGTATCCCGTCGGAGCAGCCGATAACACTCCGGAACCCAAGTTGGAATCAACGACCGCCTTACTGGTACGCCACCTGCCTGAGGCCATCCCTCCGGACACCCTCTCCAGACTCTTCTCCCACTACGGCGCCGTCTCCGTCCGCCCGTACTCTTCCGGAAGGTAACCTTGTCTTTCTCTCCTAATACCATAAAGGAAATATGTAACTGAGGCGCTGTTCAATTGTTGAAAACTACCATAGGTTAAGGAACTGTGCTTTTGTGGACTTTAAGGACCAAGGCTTGGCTTATCAAGCTCAACGCCAGCTAAATGGGTAATATTTCTATGAACCCAAGTCTTCTTTTGTGCGTCCGCTGAACATTTTTGGAGAGGGATAGTAAGTTGGTATCCTCTTGCCGTCTTCGGCTTTTCCAGGCTAAGGTTTCTTGGTAAGGTGTTGTCAGTGGAGAGAGCTAACAGACTTCACGAAGAAGCTAAATGTTGGGATAATGGTTTTCGAGAAAGCACGAATGATTCCGGGGACACTGTTTCCACGAATAGAGATCCTGGCATTCATTTGAAACCAGGGTTTGCTGGTTCTAGCAATTCGATTGCGCCTAAACTTGGCATTGATTACCCCTTTCCTCCCCATCTAGAGTATGGTTTTTCTCTTTAAATGGCCCTTCTTTCTTGCTTTCCAATTAAGCATGCAATGCATGGGAATTGGTAATTCTTGATAAAAATGTGAGGTTAGAGAAACTGAATGACTTTAAGTTGTTGCTCTTTGTTGTTATTGGTGGGGATGTAGCGTGTTCTGCAGCAACTAGGATATTGGTTTCTGTAGATGTAACAATATTTCCAGTGACCATGCTATGCCCTTACATTTTTTCCTCCCTGTTACAGGTATGCTTATCCTCCACCAGATGGTAACATCTTGACCAACATTGTGAATGCTCTTATCGCTGTTCCTCGATTCTACACACAGGTTGTAATGACAAAGTTATTGTATGATTTTGACAAAAAAATAGTTATTGGATGATCTTTTTTCATGGATTCTCCTGTTTTGCATTTGCTTCATCTTATTTCTATCCCCACATTATATCAATTCCAGTGATCATGAATCTGGGAGCTTTTATGATTGCAGGTGTTGCATTTGATGAACAAAATGAATATTCCTGCACCGTTTAGGATGGCCCTTCCAACTCCACCTCTGCCACCTTCGGAACCTGCACCACCGCTGCCTCCACCTCCCCCTTCTGTTCCCGCAAAGCCTGGCATGTCTGATGTATCCAGTAGTGAATCTGAAATGGAATCAGATGAGGTATGGTACTATAAGAATTTGTTTTAGTCCATGTTATATTTGTGTGCACATGCATTTTAATTGATAAGATAATGCACCTTTATCTACAAAGCCAGATGGTGGAAGGTAGTTTCTTATGTTATCAATTGTTGAGACGTAAATGCTATTTGTTTTGCTTCATTTTTATCTTAATTCGTTTGTTTGTCTTCCTAAATGGTTCTGCCGGAGTCTGCCTACAAACTTCAAAAAAAAAAAAAGTCTGCCAATACAACAACTTATTTGGGTTTTTGCTCTAGGAGTTTAGTTCAGTTATTTTTTTCATCCATATTTCGGGATTTCAAGAGGTCTAACTCTCACCAAAAGATATCTTTAGGATGCCAATTGTAGAACCGCATCTCAGGGCCTTCCAAGCAGTATTAGATCTGGACGAAAACGCAAGAGGGAAGCAATTGTTGGCCCTGGAGTTGATAAAAATGTCGCTCATGAAGCTGTTGGATTGAAACCTGCTACCTTGATTCCAAAAGAAATTCCTTTTATTAAGAAGCAGAATTCTGTGCTCCAGGTTTGCATTCAAATCCATTATGCATGATAAGATTATGATGTTGCATTGAAGGGTTTTTGTTTTGTTTCATTTCCTGTTATTTTTACAGATAAAGATTGCACCAAAAGTAGTTCAAACCAGAAAAAGTGATGACAGTTTGAAGGAAGAATTCGTGGGACTAGACAAGGAGAGTTCTGTTCATACATCTTTTGCTACTCCAGAAGAAATACAGAGTAAACGGCTGGCCCCCGAGGATATTCTGTCTCTTCCAAAGTTCAAGGTAGCTATTATAGGAACTTTTGATGGCTTCTGCGAATAAAAGAGTCCACCAAATTTGTGCTCGGTGGAGCAAGAGCGTAATTTCTTATTGTATGCCCTGTTTTGCATTTCTTTAAGAAAAAAGGAATTATTGTGTCAATTTCGCAAACAAGAACTCTCCTTTCTGTACAGCATTTGAATAAGATGTGAATATCAACTGACTATCTTGACTGGTGCAGAATTATACTGTTGGTGATCCTGCATCTGTTCTGTATATAAAGAACTTGGACAAGAGTGTTGTATCTGAAGACTTCTTGTACATATTTGGTGAGCTGTCAAAACATTCATGACATGCCTTGTGCTCTTCTCCTTTTGAATTTTCTGCCCGTAGTCTCCACTCTCCAGCTGTCTCGGACTTCAGCACTGTCTAAGTTGTCATTTCCTTTAAAAATTGTTAAAAAGGCCTCACTAAGTTTTCTTACTTATCAATGCACCCCATGAACTAGTGTGACAGTAATCTTGCAATATTAGGGTTTTCTATAGGGAGGGTTAGCAAAGCAGTTTTGTGTTTTGTTATTTTCCAAGATAACATAATTGGAACCCGGACGTTCAAGTCATGTCCTTATTGAAGTTGTTTCTCTGCTGCAGGATCATTGTTTGGAAGTCTTGACGCAGCTAAAGCAGGCCTTAATGTGAGATTAATGCAGGTGAGGTGATTTCCTTTCCATCTTCCGGCCTCAAATTGGACTTCCCTTGTAATGCTTTTGAGTGCTCATTTTAATAAAGAACATATCTGGAAATTTTTGTAGAAGAAACTGTTCATCCGACATAAATAAGTCACCCCTCTAGAAGACAGTATGCTGGTTGCATTCTAACTGCTTGTCTAATATTTTTAAGATATCAAAGCTAAACACAACTTTTGATTCAGGAGGGAAGAATGAGGGGTCAAGCATTTGTTGCATTTCCAACAGTCAATCTTGCTCACCAAGCGTTGGTATGTAAGACGTAACAGTCATTTACTGCACATTGATGTTAGTTATGTTCCGGGAACACGCAAGCTTGACATACAGTCCGCTGCAGAAAATTTCAGATATCCTCTGCAGTTAGGTCCTATTTCCAGTTTATTAGTATGGTGGAAAAACTGTTGTTGCAGACGATTTGTTCTTTTTAGTTGCAGCTGGTTGCTTTCCTATTTCAAATACATTTTAATTGTTGGCTGCAGAATTTGGTGAATGGCTATGTGTTTAAAGAAAAACCAATGATCATACAGTTCGGGCGGAATCCTTCTCGGGCTAAAGCAAAGGGGGAAGATATGTCATGACAGGAATTCATTTGCAGGGCAGCTTAAGAACGAGGCAAGAGAAAGAAAAGCCAATTTTTTTGGGTGATCATACAGTAACTAAGAAGACATGCATAGAAAACTCTCGGAGCTTTGCTGCAAATTTTTTTTTTTCGGAATGGAGCTTTGCTGCTGTTGACGTTACAAACCCAGAAAAAAGAAAAGCCAACTTTTTTGGTACATAAAGTTCCAACTGTTGTGTTACCGATGGTTCTAACATGAAACTTATTGTTTAAGTTAGAGGGCGATTCGCTCCTCGTTGGTTTTTAAAGAACAATTAGAAGTGATTTAAGCGATCTTTAGCGTTTGTTGGTCTCTGCAGACGATTATGGTTTTGTATTATTGGTGCCATGATACTTTTATCTGCCTCGCCAGCATAGGAATGAATGTCCTGTCAATACCTTTTAGTTTCATATTTAACTTCTCTTCAGAAATCAAATTATGGTTGGAAATAAATTATCTATGAGTCAACTAATTGTTAACACCGCCTGTATTTTCTGTGGGAAAGTTTTTGTGGTATCATATATTTGGGTTCAATTTATTTTAATTTTTATCAAAATTATGACCCGGGAAATCCGAGTAATTATCCACAATTTTTTTTCCTAAAACGACGTAATTTTGTTTCTCACATGAGTTGCCAACGAGTAGCGCACGGAGCAAGGAGGTCAGAACCTCGACGAGGAGCGGCAGTGGTGATGGTTGTACGGAGGCGTTATTTAATTGTGGATGTTGGACATTGCTGTTACTTTGTTTTAGGTGAGGAGGAGCGGGCAAAGAGTGTGTTCAAGTCTTTTGGGTCATCGTCTGAGAGTGGAAGCTAGCAACTTGGTTCCTTCATTATGGGAGAGAGTGCAAGCTGGAGCAATCAAGGGAAGAAGATGAGGGTCTTCATGGGTGATTTTAAAAAATCAGGACCATTTCGAAAATTGTCCACTTACCACATTATCACTTATGTACATGCTAAAAATTAAAATGTTGACTTGACGGTTCACGTAAAGCACTTAAACTACCATGATTCGATTAGAGATTTCATTCATATTTTAGAACTCGTTATCATGAATTTTGCATTTTCATATTATTTTCAATTGGACAATCCCTTAATCCAACTATTTGAGCATTTAAAATAGATCCATTTTTTTTTGCTGCCGATTTGAAATAAAAGAATTCTTCTGGCTTGGCCATTTACTCATTGTATCAACAGAAAACGAATACATTAATATCAAAATTACAAAGCCATACGGCCATCCTAATATTTTTACACAATATATAGGTGTACAAATACAAAATAGAGTTTCATTTTGGTAAACCCATGACTCCTATTATTAAATGCGCGACAAAGATGCATACAAAAAAAAAAGTCAAAAGGAATTCTACTTTAATAGAAAATTTTGATGTCAACTATCATTTAGATTTAACGTTGAAGAAAATATTCTAAAATTCTACCCAACTTAAATTTAAATTAGTGTTTAGACCTTTAACAAAGTAAAAGGGTTCATTCCCGAACAAAATAGAACCTTTAGCAATAATGTAGGAGACGGTTATTTCAAATATGAGCTGAAATTGCACAAAAGATGAAATTAAGCAGTGTCGTCGTCTCTGCCGCAAAAAAAAAGAACATCCGGAGGACATGGGCCATCATCAAATTCCAAGGTGGAAGTTCCCAAAGACAACCAAAGGAGCATAGCATCTCTTGGGTTTTTGTCGACCACCGGACAAAACCATCTTCTTCAATCACAGAGCTTGGTGTCTCTATTGATCAACAACCCATCTAACCTCCAGATCACCAAACAAGTCCAATCTCTACTCGTCACAAATGGCACACTAAACCACTCCTTGCCTCTCCTTAACAACCTCATCAGGTGTTACTCTCTTAGCGACTCCCCCCACCTCGCTTTCTTCCTCTATAAGCAAGCCCTGGTGAGATACTCGGGACCCCCTCCTTTTAACACCTTTACTTACACTTTCCTCGTGAACTTTTGTTCCGGCGGTCGGGACCCGCTGGGTGTGGGAACCCAGCTCCACGGTCTCATTGTGAAGATGGGTTTTGGAGGCCATGTCTATGTGGAGACTGCTCTGGCGACAATGTACTGTGCGGGCCGGTGCATGGCCGATGCCATGATGGTGTTCGATGAAATGGCCGACAGGAACTCGGTTACTTGGAATGTGATGATCACTGGTTTTGTGAAACTGGGTCGACTTGAGTTCGCGCGGCGTCTCTTTGATGTGATGCCTGAGAGGAATGTCGTGTCGTGGACCACTTTGATTGATGGGTATGTGAGGGCGGAGAATTACAGCGAGGGTTTCGGGTTATTTAGAAGGATGGCTTGCTGCAAAGGCATGCGACCGACTGAGATTACGCTTCTTGCTATTTTACCAGCTATTTGGAATGCTGGGGATTTGAGCCAATGTGGTTTGATCCATTCGTACGCCAAGAAAATGGGGTTTTTGAGTTTCGATATACGCGTTGTCAATTCTATACTTGAGTGTTATGCAAAGTGTGGATGCATAGAGAGTGCTCTGATGTTCTTTGATGATGTTTTGGAGGAGAAGAGGAATCTTATATCGTGGACAACAATCATAATGGGTTTAGCTATGCATGGCATGGGAGAGGAAGCTGCTGAATTCTTTGGGAGGATGGAGAAGGCGGGTTTGAAGGCTAGTCAAGTTACATTTCTAAGCATCATGAATGCCTGTAGCCATGGTGGATTGGTGGAAGAGGGACTCAAGTTTTTCGACAAGATGAAGAATGAGTGTGGGTTAGAGACAAATGTAAAGCACTACGGCTGTGTAGTAGACATGTTGGGAAGAGTAGGAAGGTTGGGAGAAGCAGAGAAGACTGCTTTGGCAATTCCTAAAGAAGTTGTGAATGATGTTGTTTGGAGGACGCTTTTGGGGGCATGTACTGTCCATAGGGAGGTTGAGATGGGTGACAGGGTGACAAAGAGGATATTAGAGATTGAAAGAGGTTATGGAGGCGACTATGCCCTTATGTATAACCTTTTTGTTGCGTGTGAAAGGTTTGCTGATGCTGAGAGGCTGAGAAACTTGATGGATAAGAGAAATGTCCACAAACTTTGCGGCCGCAGTGTGGTTTGACTACGGGGTGGCTCATGTAGGAAATGTCAATATGAAGAGTGAATACAATATAAGCAAATGACTCAGATGGATCCAACCAAGATCTCAAGAGTTTCTTATGGAGTGATATAAACATGAATGCCAAGCTGACAGTATTTCTTGATAATCTGCGAGGAATATTAGCTTATAGCGGGACCCCGGATTGCCATGACTAACATACAAGGAAGCGACAAAAGAATATATGGATCTCAATTGCAATTAATAGATTATAGTGGATGGAGACCGTTACTTTCCCAGTGACTTGGGACCACGAACATAATTGATGTATATATATTGGATCCGTACTTTGGAATACTTGTTTTGTTCTGTATATGACGTTGCAATGATTTTCATAACCCAAGAATGCCCAGAGAAGAGCTAGCTAGAAAGTTCTTGGTTTGATGCTATAAGATTGATGCCATTAACCCAGATTGGAGATCACTGCTTTATTATTATTTTTCCCTTTTCCGTAATATCTTGTTTCATCTTGTTCACACAGACTAGCCAGATGGATATTTGAGTCGTGCCTGCTACACCTAGGTTCTAGGTACCTTTCAAAGGGAAAAAATCTCAGCAAGATGAAACAACATTTGAAGTATTCATAGTATGTGTTCATTTCAAGTCTTCAAACTGCAGTCAAGAAGTTTTGTACATTTCAAGTCTTCAAATGTTTCAGGATAACAATATATTTGGCCATCCTTGTTCGGTTATCTTTTTGAGGTTATATTTTATACGGAAGAAGAAGATGAAAAATCTTGGTGCTTGTTTCAATAATGAACTAATCTCCCTGACCTTCTTCCTATGCTGTGAATATAGGGCATTAATGGTGGAAGTATGCCGAAAAGGAAGCAATTTGCATAGACTCCGGTCTGGTTGATAGGTTTCCGAAAGGTTGAGATTACGGATGGTCCAATGAGTATACGAATATCGAGTGCCAACATCATCTCAAGTTTCTGTTATAAATCAAACACGTTCATGCTTTTTTTTTTCAGGGGAAACACATTCATGCTTGATTGCTGCTGAACTGCTGAAGATGCAGAACTCAAGAATCCTTGAACTAAGACATGATTCCCGAGTGAATGACATCTTCATTTGTTAGTTGTTGTATTGGTTTTCTTATCCTGAGAAAGCATTGTATCTCAGCTAGTCCTCACTTTCATTTACTTGCTACTACTCCCACGGAGATATGCTCTTTCCTTGAACTAGACATGATGCTATTTGTTTACGAGAATGATGCAAGTATTTTATTTTAACTATGTGTCGTGAGAAAAATTTGTTAGAACGTCAAAACGAACTTAGGAATGGGTTCAGAGTGGTCGTCCTAAGAGCAATCAAACAAATAGGAAGAAAAGATGAATGCAGGGATAAAAAAGAAGAACCCGATTAGAGTTAGTAAAAAATAGAAGAATTGGTGAAGAAGCAAAAACTTTATTAAGAATATAGGGAAGAGGAGGAAGAGAAAGGTAATTCTTCTTTTTGTGATTATCTTATTGCTCCCTTCTTTCTCCCTTCTTACTCATGTAATTTAATTTTTCTCGATTTCTTTTACATCTAGATATTAAATTTTATTACTTAATTAATTATTTAAAATTTAATATTTTAATAAAAAATTAGAAATATATATACCTAAAATTTCACTGTCGATATTATCAATACTCAAGCATATTCCACACTATTTACACATTCTAGTGAATTTGTCGAGTAAAATAAGATATCAGACTTAAGCATATATTATTTTAAAGGGATAATTGCCCACAGCCCCCTTGGGTTTGCAGAAATTAGCGATTAAGCCCCTCTTTTCTTTTATTATTATTTAGCCCTTCTAGTTTGTGAAAAGGGTATTATTTAACCCTTGTTGCCAGAATCGGCTCTTTTCTCCGGCGAAAAATGGACTTGAGATTACTAAAATACTCTTTTTTATTAAAAAAACAAAAATGATCAAAGAAAAGTAACGAAGAAAAAAAATTGGATATTTCAAACTCAAGAACAGTAACGAAGACATGAACATTAAACACATAAATCAAACCAAAAATCTTCCAAACAAGAACAGAAGTGGGTTTAGTGTTATTTTCAAATTTTTAGTTAATTTTCAATCCAAATCATCAAGCTCCTGTCACGAGTACGGCTTCACCTCATTTAAACCATCAAGCTCCTAGATTTTCAAAGATGGTCCACCTCTTTTCCTCTGTTCTTTGGTTTGAATCAATGTTGTGGAGACCTCAATTGCAATTACGCTGAATCTGTTCTTTTCTCAATCAGCGGTGTCAAGAAGATGAGACCGAGGAAGCCAAAAGTTACGGTGAACCCTATGAGGAAGAGGAAGATGGTGGTGGTGACGACGAAGGTTAGGAACCCAATAAGGTAGGTAGAGGTTAGGTTGTGGGCCTCTTAGAGCTGGCGGATGAGGGAGGACCGGATGGCTGTGGGACTCCTTATTTTTTGGCTCCAGGTCAGATGTTGGAAGCTGACTCTTTGAGACCCTTCCT
>SOPF01021586.1:0-21571 GCA_012979155.1 Hypericum perforatum
TATAGCGCCCATGGTTTGGTTATTCATCCGTGTTTGGATAATAAATGAACAAATGCTAATTAAAAAATCAGTTCAACGCACCATCGATTAGCGGGGAATTTGAAGTATTTTCTACTTATTGCGGGCAACGAATATTGAAATGTACAATCATTTTTAGGTGAAACTTGAGTAATTCTTTAATACATTTCAAGTTGATAACGACGCAACTGGAGGCGTATGATTAGAATTTGATTCGTCACTAACATTTTTTTCTTCGAAGAGACGACCATTGGCCTCGAAAAATGAGAGCAAATAATGGTATGTGGAAATGTGGACAAGAAGAGTGTATGGATGAATCTTTCCAAGACTTGCAACAATTAATCCGATCTTGAAAGAGATGTATATACTACTAATCCACTACCAAGAATTTAGATGAACCAATAAACTAATGTCTTTAAGTTTTGAGAACATATCATAAAATTTATTGAATTTTATTTTTATCATTATTCAAAATTATAATCTAACTCAGTTTTAAATACTATGACTAAGTTACACATATTTATTTAACTGATAATCAAGCAAAAAAATTTAATCTCATTTACTTCAATAATTTTATGTGCATAACATACCACATTAGAGACCATTGGCCCCTGGTCTAACATTGTTGGTCTCATCCAATCTAGGATCGAGTCAAATCCTAAATAAAATTTTGGTATTTATAAATATAGAAATTTTCAATAAAATTAGAAAGTATTTAAAATTATTTGACAGTTTATACTAAATATATTAATTATATAATAATTCAAAAAAAACTGGTCCAACCAATAGTCCAACTCATCAGTGAATATTGTAAAAGAGTCCCACTCAATACCTGATAAATAAACCCCAAAAGTAAAGCAGCTCTATGAAATTTCCAATTCGCCTCTTGCCCCAGAGGGCCCGGAAAATATCAGAAAGGCCCACAAGAAACCTCCATCCAATTTACAAGAAGAAGCCCATAGACCTCAGACGCCGTCGTTTTTGTCACTACAAAATTCCCTTTACCCTAATTTCTTCTTCGTTACCTCTGGCCGCCGATATTGCAAATCGGCTGCCCCATCTCCCATCTAAATCCAGAAAACTCCCCCAACTTTCCTCTAATCCCCACAAACCCTAATCTTTTCCAATCCCGTAATCCCCCAAAATTTTCCAATTTGCCACCCAAACTCTCCCAAAATTACCAAATAACCTGTCTCCGATAAAAAAAGTTTCCACCTTTAAGAACCATGCCGGGAGGCAAGCTTATCGCGATATGCCAATGGGGAGGGGCCTTCACGGCCGCCGCCGACGGGTCCCTGACGTACTCCGGCGGAGACGCCCACGCCCTCAGCGTCGATCGGAACAGCAAATTCGACGAGGTCAAGGCCGAGCTGGTCGAGATGTGGCGGTTGACCGATCAGCAAGCGGCGGCGCTCGCCATCAAGTACTTCCTCCCGAACAACCGTCGGACACTTATAACTGTCTCGTCGGATAAGGATTTCCAGCGGATGATCGATTTTCACGGCGACTCCTCCACCGTCGACGTCTTCGCCGTCGCCGTCAGCGAAACCCCCGTCACCGACACCCCACCAGAAACCCTTCCCCAATCGGAAACCTTCCCCACTGCTCCTATTACTAGGTACCAATTGCTTCCCGGCGTTTCGTTTTATTTTCTATTATTTGTGATTTTCGTTAGGGTTAATAGATTGTTTTGGGAATGGTTTGTTTTTGTAGTTCCGAATTGGTATCGCCTGTTGAACCAGTGACTCCTGTCCATGTGAGGCCAATAAGCTCTGTCCCTCCCGAAGTCGATCTTTACGATTCCGCTGGAATGGGCCTCGAGGTTGTTGTGGATGATAGCCAGCTGAAGCTTCGGAGGTTGTGGGCGAATTCTCTCACCGGTCTGCACCAGCAGTTCGACAATGTGGAGGCCGTCCGGGACGCTATACGCAAGTACTCGGTTGCTCATGGATTCTCCTACAAGTTTAAGAACAATGACAGTAGGCGTGTCAGTGCGAGGTGTAAGGTCCAGGGGTGTTCGTGGAGGATTTATGTGTCGAGGTTGGCAGCCACGCCTTTGTTCAGGACTAAGAAGTTTGTTGGCTTGCATACCTGTGATGCGGGTAGTGGTGAGGGTAGCAATAGTCGTCCTCATGCCTCGAGGAAGTTGGTGGCTAGCATCATGAAGGAAAAGCTGAAAAATTCACCTAATTTTAAACCCAAAGAAATTGCTGATCAGATTCAGAGAGAATTTGGGATTGAATTGAGATACACCCAGGCTTGGCGGGGGATGGAAACTGCCAAGGAGGAGCTCCACGGTTCCTATAAGGAGGCATACAACCAATTACCTTGGTTGTGTGAGATGATTTTGGAGACAAATCCTGGTAGTGTAGTCACTTTGGTCACAAGGCCGGACCTTACTTTCCATCGGCTGTTCGTTGCTATGCATGCCTCAATTTCTGGCTTCCAGAGTGGCTGTCGGCCATTGGTCTTCCTTGATACGGTGCCAATAAAATCCCAGTATCAGGTCGAGATGTTGACTGCAACAGCACTTGATGGAAATGATGGCATTTTCCCACTAGCTTTCGCTCTTGTTGATGCTGATACTGATGATAATTGGCATTGGTTTTTGTCATCTTTGAGGTCTGCAATCTCAGCTGTCAGACCATTAACATTTGTTGCTCCCAAGCGACTGAGAAACTGCATTATGCTGGTATTTGAGAATTCTTTTCATGCTTATTGTCTCCATCATCTGGCGGCGGAACTGAAGGATTACCTCATAGACTGCCCGGTCTCGAAAGAGGTATTTGATGTCATCGTCGGCCATCTGTATGATGCTGCAGAAGCTGCCACTCAAGATGGGTATCAGAAGCACATGATGAGCATCAGAAGTATATCTCCTGAAGCTTATCAATTCTTGCACGGCGAACCTGATAATTGGGCAAACTTCAAATTTAAAGGTTCAAGGTTGAATCATGTTGAATCGGGAATCGGTGCATCATTCTACAGCTGGATATCTGAGTTGGCAGTGCAGCCAGTAACACAGATCATTGATACCATTCGCCAGAAGATGATGGAAACAATTTATGCACGCAAGGTCGAGTCAGGCCAGTGGGTTACTAAATTAACCCCTTCCATGGAAGAAAAACTTCAGGAGGAGATTGTTAAGGCACAGTCCCTTCAAGCTACATATAGCCCGCTCCCAGGTGAGTTCTCTGAGGTGCGCGATATTCTGGGGGTGAGCTATTATGTCATTGTGAATGACTGGAACTGTACTTGTGGGGAGTGGGGACTCCATGGCATACCATGCTCTCATGCCATCGTAGCCCTTCAACAGAAAGGTCAAGACTTGTACGAGTGGTGTGCTAGATATTACACAGTTGAAGCTTATCGGTCGACATACTCACGGCCCATAAATCCTGTTCCAACGTCGGACAAGCCGACAAATGCTGAATCATTGCAGGTCCAAGTCAATCCCCCTCCTCTCCGTCGCATTATAGGCCCACCCAAGAGGAGAAGAGACAGGTCTAAAGGGCAGGTGAAAAGGCCGCTGCATTGCAGCAAGTGCAAAGGCGCAGGGCACAATAGAGCAACATGCCATTTGTTCTCTTAGTTTGTTTAGAGGTAGACCTAACAGGTAGAAGCTGTAGTACTTATCACTTGGATTATTCTCTGTTTCGTTCTTTTTTATGTGGACTAAGGCACATGATTCTCGCATCTAATAAATTTCTTTGAAGTTTCCATTTTTAGCATATACATAACGCAGTCTTAAACTTTCTCACCGAGAGCTACTAACAGAACTACCCTATTTCGGTTCCTGGTCTTTCTGCTTGTGCCTCTTTTTCATCTCATGTTTGCCTCTAATAATTGCACTGACAATTGAGCATGACATGATTCTCATATAGATATTGCTTGCTTCTTTCCTTTACTCCGACCTTACTCTCTCGTCCGTGACATGATTTCTTGTGAATTCGATTGATGGTTAATATTTTTTTCGTTTAGTTGTTAGTTTTTGGTCTTTAAACAGCTCAAAGTGATCTACATTGTGATTTGTATCAGATCAGGTCTGCAAGTGAATTTACTGAAACTATATTTTCCCCAGGGGGTTATGATACCCTTTTTATGTTCTTGAGTAATTAGCATTAATGACATTCCTTGGAGCAAAATCATGTGTTTAGTATAAAGCTTTCGAGATCGATGGAGCGAAAGGAGGCGATGTGATTTACAATTAGTAGAGCAGAAAGAAGGGAGATGATCCTATTCTAAACTGTGACAAACAAAATAGAAGAAGGGTCACCCATTTTTTTACTTTCAGTTCTTCTCATTTTTCCTGCTGCTTCCTATACCCCAAGGAAATCGGGATTACAATTGTGAGATTGCCCACGTGCCTCCAGAGGGTTGGGAATTTACTCGACAAATGTCACTGTAATTTCCAGTTGGGTAGGCATTTCCAGGCTTGGATGGTTGTACTTCTAGTTGCCCATTAGCCAAGCAGATCAGTTGATGTTCAGTTTAACCATTAACCTGCAATTTCACAATCGCTATTCAGTTTAACAAGTCGTGAAATCAATTCGCTCTGATATCATGACTCTAAAATTTTGTTAAAATCTCTATATCTAAACTCAAAACCTTTAAAACAAAGATACAGTTCATTTGGAAATCAATGGTTTGGGGAACAAGTTCAATGACACGAAATTAGCAACTGAGATTAATGCTTACTTGTGATCATCTTCGCTCCAACGAGGAGACTGGTGAACACGAGAGTCTTCTCTTCCTCTGTCTCCTTCAAGAAAAAGCAGCTTGTGATCGAGGTCCCCAGACTCTATACACTCCAAGTCCTCCAACAACAACACGTAATGCCTCCTCACATCCTCGGGGCTCTTGGTCCCTCCAAGCATGGAAGAAACCACTTCCCACCGATTCGGGTTCGCCTCGTCGACGACGGCCAAAGCCAGCTCGAATTGCTTGTTCTCCTCCCAGCTCCACCCGCACAACATTCCAGGGAAATTTTCCATGTCATATGGATGCATAGAATGTGTATAAAAGGATAAGTATCACTCTCCTGATGAGCCCAACAATGTGAAGACTGAAGAGTACTTATAACCAACAAGTTGGTGGCCGTTGAAGTTGTTGGTTCTGTTCTATTCTAACTCCTGCTTTTGAGGAAAACGAGAAAGACCCAGTTCGAGGAAGACCAACTTTGGGTGAGAGGGGAATCTTTCTAGGTTTGGTTTTGTTGGATTCTCTCTCTCTCTCTCTCTCTAGAAGAGATTCTTTGAAGGGTTTCTCCCAGTTGGTAGAGTTAATCCTGATTAAGCGACGAGACAATGTAAGCTTACGTTGAAGGACACCATTTTTTAAATGCTGAGTAGTCTAAATCAGGAAATGAAGAAATCGTGAAGGGACGTAATCGAAGAGAGGGACCATTATAAACTAACCATTTCTTAATTTTTTTTCTCCCAAGTTGGTGTGAAAAACACTTCCTAATTCAGGTTTGAATTGATATGACATTTTAATTGAACAATAATAAAAATTGTATGTTACGTTTTTTAATTCAGATTTGAATTAATGTGATATTTGAATAATGATAAAATTCTCTAACTATCTTGATTCCATCTTTTGCCTTAATTTTTTTTTTGGTAGTAATCTTTTGCCTTATTTCCCGTACATGATTTGTTAATATTATCATATTGACTTGGCCAATAGTAGAAAGCAACCGACAGACTTTTTTCCCGACCAATCAGGATATAACCAAAATTGTTTACTTCCTATCCTTCAAACTTGCAAGAAAACACAATTCCCTGTGAGGGTAAGGTTTTAAATTCCACCCATCTTTCTACTAAACGAAAGCAGACGCAATCCTCAACTCAATTGGTCGTTGTCGAGGACTTTCTATGGGGGAGGAGAAGAAACTTGTGGCCATGAATAAGGAAACTTTTTATGTTTTTGATTAACGTAAATTAAGGACCTTGACTTTGGGGTCTATTATCTTGTGTTATCCAATGATATTGGCATAATATTAATCCTACAGTTGAGTATTGTAATAGTTGTGATTCTTCTGATAATATTTTCTCTAATAATTGTTAACATTTTCTCTATTAATGATACAATTTTGTATTATAAGACTAAATATAATTTGTTGAGTTTAATAACATTTTGGTCTTTTTTTTAAAAAAAGTCAAATTTATCATGTAAATACTTAATTGGACGTTTCGCCGACCACATGCAACTTGTAGTTATATGAATAGATTACCTCCAAACTCGGGAATTCAAAGTTTGGTTGCCTTGGAAACCAGAAAAAAAAACCTAATTTCTTAGTTGTAAATTGAAGGTTCGTCTTGAATACCATTAGTCAAAGTGATAATACATTATACCCAATTCTTTCAAAGAATATCTAAAAAATTTTGAAAAATTGTCTTAATCATTAAGATAATCGCTCCATAAATAAACCCAACAATATTCGAATCTACTATTTTTTTTTTAATTTCCTCAATCCAAGAGTTAGGCGTCAACTTTACTAGGATAGGTAAGTTCACCTGTCTCCTTCACTGCAGACAGTTGTGGAGCCGGTGAATTTCTCTACCATATCCCAGACCTACTCGTCTCATATTATATCACATGCGTAGATATGATTATTATTCTATATTACATTTCACCATCAGGGTCTTTGAGATAAGACGCTTTCTATTATTTATTATCAATAATATTTTAACAAAATACTGTGTGATATAAGAGGAAATTGTCACCCACAAAAAAATGGCAATAGTCACAATCTTGGTCTTACTCAAATTGATGCAAATTGTTGCAACTGACTCGTATAATATATGTGGTGGTACCCCAATTGGGTCAATTCTAGGCCATATTATGTACCTAATTTATTATGATTATATAGTAGAATCAATAGTAGAATTAGGACGGCAGCAAAATGTATTGTCCCGGGAAATGATTGGTTAATTAAGAAAGGACCAAAATCCGCCAATGGGATTCTATTTGGTATCACACGGTTTGATTTGGCTAACTACCATATTATTATTTTTTTGACCTTTTTATGATAATCTTTTTTTTTAAATTCACATTTCATAGAAATATATGTCATCAAAAGAGAGAAAATAAGACCAAATTTAAAATGAAACGGTTCTAACCCAAAATTAAAAAGGGTGGGCCGAAGCCCACCCCACTTTAAAGAGGCCCAGCCCCCAGGCATTATCTCCAGACCCTCCCTCCCTCCATCGATCAGCTTCAGCTGCCCTATAACCGTCGTCGACCTGCCGAAGCTTTCTTTCTCCCGTCTCCGGTGGCCGGTTTCTGTTCGGTTTGATGCAGCCCTAACCGTCTCCGATCAGGTCACTTGCACCTCTCTCTCTCTCTCTTTCTCGCTTTGGTCTTCTCACTATCAGCTGATTGGTACTACCAAAAGACATATGGGGCAGTAAATTAAAGAATTTCTGACGCCTCAGTCCTGCTATTTTCCTGTCTCCGTCAGTTATTAGTTGTCGGTTTTCGATACGAAGAGTCCGTGTTGTTTGGCAGGTTTCTTTTTCTTTGCGAGTTGGTTGGATTTACTTTCTGCTCTGTCGCTCTGTTTTTTGAGTTACTGGAACTTGCAGTGTTGTTGATTCTTCAGGTTTCTCCAGCATTGTGTAAGACGGAGGTGTGACGTGTCTTCGATTGGAGAAGTGTTGCTGCTGTGAGTTGGATTAAGCAGCTAACTGTGTGGTTAAGCATAGAGAGAGAGAGATAGAGAGAGAGCAGTTGAAAGGGAAGGAGATGGAGGGGTTTGTGCCGGTAAACGTGGACTCATACAGGCTCGGGTTTATTGGGGCAGGTAAAATGGCGGAGAGCATTGCTAGGGGGATAGTGAAATCTGGGGTTTTGCCTGCTTCTCGCATTCATACAGCTCATCAGAACCCTAAAGCCCCATGTATCCCTTCCTTCAAGTCGTTAGGAGTTCATGTCGTTACTGGAAACGAAGATGTATAAGTTCACCCCAGTCTCTTTGAATTCTTTGTTTCTTTATGTTGTAATAATTGATTTCCCGCTCTTTGGGTAGGCTTGATGATGTGATTCGGAACTTGAACAGGTTGTTGAAACGAGTGATGTGGTTGTGTTTTCCGTGAAGCCGCAAAAGGGTATGGATTTGATATTTTTCACTGTTACTTGTTCAATATTACCAGTTCCCAACAAATTTTGACATGTTGTCACTCTCTTGTTTTGATTGAAATGGTATTGGTATTTGAAAAGTTCTGATATCAAGCAAAGGGATTTCTTCACTTGTGCAGCTTATTCATGGCTTGCTTTCTGGTGTTTTGCTGTTGCAGTTAAGGAAGCAATATCAGACCTAAAGCCGCTGCTTACAAAACAAAAGCTTTTGGTTTCAGTTGCTGCTGGAATAAAGCTTAAAGACTTGCAGGTTTTAATGTGCTGTATCTTCTTAGTAATAGGGATGGTGGCAAAATTTTGCTTTTGATTAATTTCACACTCATTTTCAGGACGATACTCATAGTGTTTATTAACCATCATATTGTTGGAAGACTAGAGAGACTAGGATTACTTTGACTAGATGGTTTATGTGGTTAGGTACGGGCTGCTGACCAGAGACATTGGTTAATATTGGGTGATTTTGCAGTTTTCACTTTTCCGTTGGATTGGTCTCCTTGTTATCGACTTCATAAATTTTCTTTGTGCACTTAGTTTAGCATTCGTGATTCCGAACTTGATGCCATTGTTAATCTTGAAATTTTTTCTGTCTGATTTAGGAGTGGGCTGGTCATGACCGTTTTATCAGGGTGATGCCAAACACACCTGCTGCGGTTGGTGAGGCAGCTTCAGGTATACTTCTAAATGCTTCTTTGTCAACTACTTTCTGTACTTGCGGACCAAAAGTAACTGATAGTACATGAAGCCTTATAGTTTGTGTTATCGCCAACTTTTTGGCTGTTCTGTCATCTGTCGAGTCTATTGCCAACACCCCAAGTTTGATAGCTGCTGAACATAGTGCATGTAAAGCTGGCATAAAATTTGTTCCTCTAGCCGTGTTATCTGGCTGACGCTTGAAAGTTTTAAACAAGCGTGCACATTTTCCAATTGGTTGCCCCTGATTATTCGCATCTCCTTTTTCCTAATAATGAACTTTTATTTAGGCAGGTGGTAGAATGACCCTTGGCTAATGTCATTCGATTTGCATTTGATTGTAAGAAAGAAAGAAAAAAAATATTGTACAACTTTTTTAGCATGAATGGGTTGGCCCAGAAGTGCATATCTTTGGAATTTCAAGAAAACAATTAGGTGAATGAAATATCATTTCATATCTCAAGTAGGGCCTTTTTTTCCTTTCTTGGATGTTGTCACATGCTGCTTTTCCTAATCCTTTTTAACTCTGTTATTCTGATACTTGACTGGGATCTTCTTTCAAGTTTTACGACAATAGCTAGATGTAGTGCTGGTCTGACAGTCTTCCTGCTCCTCTTTAGTTATGAGCCTGGGTGGATCGGCTACTGAGGAAGATGCAGAATTAATTTCAAAGTTATTCAGCTCAGTCGGCAAGGTTTGGAGAGCTGATGAAAAACTATTTGATGCAGTCACAGGCCTAAGGTACAAGCTTTCTGCTAAATAAAAGATGTAGTGACATATTCACCAGTTGAAGTCCCATTATGGTGCCTGAACGCTTAGCCTAGTCTGTAGAAATGCTGCCTTAATTGCCCTAGTCTTGTTTTAGTCCTTTCCAGCTCCTGTCGTTAGAATGGCGGATAATATAACTTATGAGTTTTTGGAGTTTAATGCCTGTGCTAATTATGCTATTTCGTCCTGCAAATGCTTAGTGGAAGCGGTCCAGCATATGTGTACTTGGCGATAGAGGCTTTGGCTGATGGAGGGGTGGCTGCAGGTCTTCCACGAGAACTCGCCTTGCGTTTGGCCTCTCAAACTGTAAGTTTGCAGACACTTGCATAAGGGATGGGACGGCCTAATCATTCTCTGGGTGGGGTGGAATTCTTGCCTGCTTTATGATTTTCTTGATCTGGAACCTCCACTTCTTTTCTCCTGAAGACGGCAGTAGTTAGCTCTTCCTTTTCTTTATATGATTCTCACAATCTGACGAAGTTGAAAAAAAATTGAATAGCTACTACTCATCCTGTTTTCCCTGTTCCGAAGCTGTTCTTCTGTTAATGATATTTTGTTGTATAATTCTGTGTTTTCTGTTTCAGGTTTTGGGTGCTGCATCTATGGTCTGTGAAACAGGTAAGCATCCGGGTCAACTTAAAGATGATGTAACATCACCCGGTGGAACAACTATAGCCGGAATTCACGAATTGGAAAAAGGTGGCTTTCGCGGATCCCTTATGAACGCTGTTGTAGCTGCTTCGAAGCGCAGTAAAGAGCTTTCGCAGAGCTAGGCTTCTATGTTTGACAAAGAGAGGGTTGTGCTTATCTAGCCATGAGTAGAACAGGGGCCTTTGAGAATCTGACGAAACTTGGAATTCCAAGCTGGACATTTACTTTATGGACAGAGTTAAACCAGAACTTGTAAGAGACTTTTCACGTTCTATCAGAATTGAAAATTTCGGTCTTCGGATAATCATCGGGGCAGTTATAGCTTGTAACCAGATCGCTTGAGTCTGGATTCTAGATGTTCGAACACAGAACTAGCTGAACCATGAGCCAATTAACTGTGGCACCAGAAATTCAATTCCATAAATTTAAGCTGAAATGGAATTATGTGCAAGCGCTAACAAGTATTTGAGGCAACCGGCGATGACATTATTTTAACTTGAAGAAAAAATCTCGGTTAGTTCTTGCAAAAAAATTTGCCAAGTAGCTTGATTTAATCTCTTATTTTCATTTGTATTAAATGGTACAACTGCTACAACATCTCTCTCTCTCTCTCTCTCTCTCTCTCTCTCTCTCTCTCTCTCTCTCTCTCTCTCTCTCTCTCTCTCATGTTGTGCTTACAGAAAATTGCCCAAACTAATCAAAAGAGTTCCTGGAAAAAGGAAATGGAATCAACACTAAATAGAGAAGTCCTAAGTAACATGAAACTTCAGGATGGGTGTAATGGAGTTATTCATCAGAAGTGAAAGATGCAATTGCATCCATTTCCTGCCGCAGAAGAAGCGCATCGATGAACACATCCAGGCTCTCTCCTTGCATCACATCATTTATTGCATGATGAGTGATGCCAATACGGTGGTCAGTGACCCGTCCTTGAGGAAAATTGTACGTTCGAATGCGTTCAGATCTGTCTCCACTTCCAATCTGTTCAAAGATTGCATTAGGCAGAAATATCCAAAGCACAAGCCGCAACAGAGTCTAATGTTAGCTTGCAAATTTTGTTACCTGATCTGACCGGAGTTTTGCTCGATTGTCATGAAGTCTTAATCTTTCCATCTCATAAAGCTTTGCACATAACAGCTGGAGGGCTTTTGCTTTGTTCTGTTAAAAAGGTAAAAAATATGGCAGATTATATAGTTGTTCCGATTCCTGGCACACAGGGTCTAAATCACACTGAATGACCTAGCGCACATCAAACTCCGATCACAATTCCCACAACAAGAGCATTAAACAAAATATATAATAAGCAGCTAGACAAGCCAACACCTATATTAATCACATCTACTTGGTGGTACAATTGTAACCATCCAAAATCCGACATTCAAAGGGAAGACTGCGCCGAGTGATTTAAACAAATAACAGAATAGGTTATGTGTTACCATGTGTTGTGATCTCTCATCCTGTATGGCCACCGTCAAGCCAGTAGGAAGATGAGTTATCCTAACAGCACTGTTGGTTGTATTTGCATGTTGACCACCAGCACCACCAGATCTATAGGTTTCAATTTTCATCTCTTCATTTCTCAGCTGAACATCAACCTGCCTCATCACAAAAAGAAAAAATGCAAATAAGAAAACTACTATCAAGCATGTCTTGTAAAGGAACGGCCAATGAAAGGTTAAGTGGAAGCATAGATATGTGCCTATTCCAATGACCAGAAGGCATGACCAAAATGAATTGCAAAACAAATAAACTCAACCCCCACAAAGTTTCAGACAACTATATTCGAAATCATAACTTTTTACAATTGCAATCGAAATCATAAATACTACTAAGAATTAAACGTAACTCTTCACACCTCATCAGCTTGAGGAAGGATGGCAACAGACACTGCACTAGTGTGAACACGTCCCAACTTCTCCGTCACTGGAACACGCTGGCCAAAGAAGAAAATCAGTCAATTGTGCCAGCCAGTTCTACTTCTGGTGATAGAGGAGAAGACAGACCTGAACTCTGTGGATTCCACTCTCAAATTTGAGCTTACCAAAAACACCAACTCCTTGGATTGCCGCAGTAGCTTCCTGTCAGCAAAAGGGTTGAAGACAAACCTGGTGAGATGTGTCGTTAACTCACAAGTTTCTATTGAACAATGGTAGACAACATTTAATCCACAATTTTGGTGGATATGTAATCTAAGGTTAAGTAAAGATCAATGCACTGTAGAAGTAAGACATGATTACCTTGTATCCTTTCATACCAGACACCGCTATGTCGACCACATCAAATTTCCAATCCTTCTTCTCGGAGTATTTCTCATACCTGTTATTGGTCAATTAGAAATGGGGTCATCAAGTGTGGGCTGTGGCCAACCAAATTGGTACAAACATAGTGGGTCCTCAAATTCCACAGAGCTTACATTTTGAACACATCCATTGCAAACAAGGAAGCCTCCTCTCCCCCACTACCTAATAAGCATTTCTTTCAAAATTCAGGAAGACGTTCAAAGCATATACTAAGCAGAAAGGCCTTGAAAGTTTGTGGCCAAGGGATATACCTGCCCTGACCTCCAAAATGCAGCTCCTCTCATCGGCCTCATCCTTTGGAAGTAAAGACTTGAGAAGGGCAGTCTGAATTCTTTTCTCGGAATCCACGGCCTGAATCAACTCCTGACCCGCCATATCAAGTATGTCCTTTTCGTCCGGGCACTCTGCCATCAATGACCGGAGACCATCAATTTCCTACATTTTATCAGAAAAAGAAAACCGATGAGTCCGCTTCCCCTCGGCCAATGGAAGAGAACAGAAGACAAAGGGTACCACCTTCTGCTTAGCTCGCAGCTCGTGTATAAGATCCATGGAGTCGCGGAGCCTGCGGAGCTCTTTGTTAGCTCTGGAATACTCGGATGGTGAAGCTTCCGGCTGTCTTCAATCAATACAACAAACCACAGAAGGAGTTGAAAGAAACTTTATTTATAAAAAAAGAACCAGAAAATCATCAACCAAAACCCGAAATGACGACGACGAGGGACGGTTATTCATTGTACCCGATTGATGAAAGTCTCGAGAGAGGCGCTCCTGTGTTCTATAGCCGACAGCCTCCTCTCCATTATTCTGATTAGATCGGGCGACAGCTGCACCTCAATCTCTGTCCAATTTTCCATTTTCCATCCACATTTTAATTAAAAATAAATAAATAAATCAAAAGAGTAAGAAAATAGAAAGAAAAAAAAAGGGAGAGTATGGTCACCGGTTGAGAAAGAGCGGGAGGCGGGGTTGGGGATGGCGCGTGGAGCTTGGAGCTGCTTTATTACTCCAACCATATCCCTAAATCTCCATCTCTTCATTTCTTCTCTCTTTCTTCTTCTTCTTCTTCCCAAGGAAGGGGTTTTGTTGTACTCGAGACACTCGGAATAGGGTTTATGATTTGGGATTCAGGTACATGGATGACCAGTCGCCCGCTCTGGTTATTTATTTTCAATTATTTGAATTTTATATTTTTATTTAAATGTGTCACAATTTCTCACCACTTAAATCAGTAAGCCTACTTTGAATGACTAACTTCACTTTAATATGCGACAAGGACTCTTTTGAACGAAACAAACTTAATTATTAAGGAACGTAATTGAGTACAGGCATGACGTGACATGTATCATATAGTCATGATGTGATAAGAGCACATAAGGAAATACTATGTTCTACGTACGTAGGCACCCAAAAAAAATGACACATCTATGATTTTTGAGGAAAATCAAGACTAAAATGGTAACCAAGATTCAAATCATCTAAAAAACTATCATAATTTCCTATCAGTTATCATTTTAACCTTAAAAACTTTAGAAAAAGGCAATTTTTTGATATAAAAAATAGAAAAGTGCAAAAGAAGAGAATAAAGTTTATAATGGAAGATTTAGTTATTTACAAACTACCAGGAGGAGGAGAGGGCAAGATTAGATGTAATACGCACGTGCCTTGTATTATATAGGACTCACGTGGCAAAGACAAAATGGCATTTCATGCACTACCCAAAATGACATATTATTGTTAGCCAAAATGACGTATTTCTGTTGGTCGAAATGACATAGTATAGTTAGTCAGAATAATATAGTATAATTAGTCGGAATAGCTTATTGTTCTTAGTCAGGATGTTGTGATCTCACCATTTAGTTCACCAATCGTTATAATCAGATCTCTCATTTGATATAACTCAGTGTGCCACTTGATATAACTCACTCTACAATTTTGATATAACTCAGTATACCATTATGATATAACTCAATATATCATTAAGATATTGAGATATGTCGTTATCGTGGACGAGAGTTCGATCTGACTCCACTATCTACCTTAGTGAAACGAGAGTTGCTTTGCTATCGTCATGCTCCTACCGACATCGTGCTCCTCCACCAGTATTGTCCTCTATCAGTGTCATCCTTCATCATCGTTTCAAGTTGGAGTTGGTCGGCAAGTAAGGTAACAAGCATGAGAGATAAATCTGACTTTCTAACTTCCAGTGAGATGAGAATCTCTTCACGGACATCGTTATATCTACCGCTCGTCTTCGAATCTACTAGTCATTGTCAGGCTTGTCGACAGCGTCAAATCTGGAGATTTTTTCGAGCGGGAAGTGCTCATTTAAGCTTGGGACATAGAGAGATGACAGTGAGGAAGAGGAGGAAAGAGAAGTGGAAGAAAAAAAATGAGAAAATGAGTGAGGACAAAAACAATAATAAAATGAGAAGATAAATGACATAAGTAACTTTTCAAATTGCAATTGTTAGATCGTCCAATTTTTTTTAATGCAGTGTACAACTTGAATTCAAGCCTTTAGGGTCATTACCCAATTCAGCCTTTAATTTATTACCTTCTGGTAGAAATCAAAGCTCAATTATTACCTTAAAACAACTTAATAGAAAGCGTTCACAGGAAAGTCTCAAACCCCGCGTTACATAACGCCCGGAACCAGTCCCCCACTCAGGTGGGACCAACCAACTCGTCCAGTAACTAATGAACACGTGTCTTACCTTCCCCCTCAATCCCCCAAACCAACCACCGCGGGCCCCTGCTCGAACTTGCTTCTTCGGTTCAGGTTCGGACAAACAAAAAGGATTCCACTCCAGAAGAAAATGTATTAAAATATATATAATAAATAAATAAATAAATAAATAATAAACAATAGAAGACGAAGAGAGCGAGAGAGAGAGAGAGAGAGATAAGAGAAGAGATGCTCGGCGATGAGGCAAGGGTGGTGCTAGGCTTCCCTCCCAACTCCCGCCCCTCCCCTTCCGAGGTACCCTCATTTTCCCCAATTTCCAATTTAAAAATTATTCAATAATAAAATAAATAGATAATTAATAATAAACTCCCGACTGTACCTACCTACTGTTTGTATTACACGATTCCCGGGCGGTTGATGCATAGTCCTAGGGTTTCTATTCTACCTGGTGGAAGTTCAGAAAGATGGAATCTTGATGATGGGTTTTGTGGGTTTTAGGTTAAAGCAGCTTACAAGAAGAAGGTGTGGGAGACTCACCCTGACCTCTTCCCCCTTCGCGACAAGCCCCTCGCCGAGTCCAAGTTCAAGTTGGTCAGCTTTTTCTATTGCCCTTTCCAGTTTTTATGATGCTGTCTTTGTCGGTCGTGCTTCTTGCTCGTTGACATTTGAAAATCGTTGTTTTGATGTGTGCTGTTGCGGTGCAGATTTCAGAAGCATACAGTCAGTTGTTGTCAGGTGATTTCCCGTTTCTTGTTTCAAATTTGTTAATGTGGGTTGGGAGGATTGGTTGTCATCGTGGTTTGCAAACCCCCGGATGCTGATGACTTGTTTAACCCGTTGCCTTAGATTAACATAGTGCTGTTGTGCTTGTTGTTTGTGTTTGTGTTTGTGTTTTATTTTGGCTGTCATGGAGTGTTGCTTCTTTCTTGCGTTACCTGTAGCAAGCTTTTCTAGCCTGTTACTTAAGGTATGGGAATTGGTCACCAGCTTAGGGTTGACTAGGGGGTCTCATTTTTCATGAAGAACTGCTACTTGAGCCAGGACCACTGGAGATATAGTCAGGGTAAAAGATCCAGGAAGCACTTCCATTGACCGCACAGGTATGCTCTCAATACTTCTCATCGTCTTTTTCTCTTCCCTCCCTTCGTTCTTTGCAGTTTTGTGATACTTGGGTTTCTTACCGTCAGAGCTAGGAAGTGATATCAAGTTTTGTCTTTTTCCTGTCCTTGCACAAACTAGGAGGACACTTTTCATAAATATTTTTGGAATCATGTAATTTATTACCTCTTCTTCGTTCTGCTGACTCGTATGGTTCACTTAGTAACATGCCACTTCCATATGGCTTGTCATGTATTCCTTTTGTCATGTATTCACTTTGATTTTCATTGTGGCAAATGCTTCAGGGCTGGAGAGATGGCTCCACTTCGGCCCATGGGATCTGTTGATCCTGGATGGGAGCATGGTGTTGCCCAGGATGAAAGAAAAAAGAAGGTGAAGTGTAACTACTGTGGGAAAGTTGTAAGTGGTGGAATCTTCCGGTTGAAGCAACACTTGGCCAGCATCTCTGGCGAAGTTACTCACTGTGATAATGTTCCGGAAGAAGTATGCTTTGATATGAGACAGAATTTGGAAGGGTGTCGTTCTGCTCGAAAAAGAAGACAATATGAGTATGAACAGACCTCATCCATGCATTCGAATGAATTTAATGATCTGGAGGATGTCGTCCCTGGAAGTTATAAGCACAAGGGCAAGAAAGTAGTGGATGACAAAAACTTGGTTATAAGGTTTGCCCCCCTTCGGTCATTAGGGTATGTCGATCCCGGCTGGGAACATTGTGTTGCCCAGGATGATAAGAAGAAAAGAGTTAAATGCAATTACTGCGAGAAAGTAATTAGTGGAGGAATTAATCGATTCAAACAACATTTGGCCAGGATCCCTGGAGAAGTGGCCTGCTGTGACAAGGCTCCAGAAGAAGTGTATCTTAAAATGAAGGAAAACATGAAATGGCATCGGTCTGGCAGAAGAAATAGAAAACCGGATGGAAATGAGACTTCTGCCTTCCACATGCACTCAGATGATGAAGATGACGATGAAGAGCAAGATGGAGGATTTCTGCAATTTAGAAGCAAGGATGTTTTAGCTGTAGATGAGAAGTACTCAGATGATGACATCAGAGAGAACATTAAGGCACGATCCCCTGGTAGTAGTGCCGATAGTGTGGAACCACCTCTAAAAAGATCAAGATTGGACTCTGTTTTTCTGAAATCACTTAAAAGCCAGTCATCCTCTCATTACAAGCAAGTGAAAACAAAAACAGCTTTCGAAAGAAAAGCTTGGCAGGAAGTGGCATCTTCCATTGTCAGGTTCTTTTATCACACTGGGATTCCTTCAAGTGCAGCGAATTCCCCATATTTTCAGAAAATGCTGGAGACTGTTAGCCAATATGGCCAAATTCCACAGGTTCCTTCTGGCAGACTAATAGCTGGCCGGTTTCTCCAAGATGAGATTGTTTCGATCAAGGAATCTTTGGTTGAACTTAGGGCATCTTGGAGTACTACTGGTTGCTCTATATTGGCTGACAGTTGGAATGATCTCCAAGGAAGGACTATCATCAACCTTTTGGCCTCTTGTCCTCGAGGATTTTACTTTGTTTCCTCGCATGATGCCACTGATATTGTTGGAGATGCGGCAAGCCTCTTTAAGATGTTTGACAAAGTGGTGGAAGAGGTTGGCGAGGAATATGTTGTTCAGGTCACTGCACTATTCTTTTGACTTCTTTCTGCAATGAGCCTGTTTTAAACTTATTTTTTATCTACGAATAATAATCAGAGGGTTTTTGTATCATTATTGTGCGACGGTAAACCCAAAATGAGAGAGCTTCCTTTATTGCATGACAGGTGATCTCCAGGGGCTCTCCCAGCTTCAAGTCTGCTGGTAAGATGCTCGAAGAAAAACGAAGAAACATATTCTGGACACCATGTGCTGTTCATTGCATTGACCAAATGCTTGAGGATTTCCTGAGTATAAAGTGGGTGGGTGAATGCATAGTCAAAGCTAAAATGCTTACAAGACTTGTTTACAACAGTGCATGGTTATTAACTTTTATGAAGAAAGAATTCACGAAAGGAGAAGAAATTCTCAAGCCTGCTATGACGAAGTTTGCTACTACTTACTTCACTTTACAAGCACTGTTGAATCACAGAATTGGGCTCAAGAGAATGTTCCTGTCTGATAAATGGGTTTCGTCTCGAATATCCAACTCTGATTTCGGCAAGGATGTTGAGCAAATTGTCTTGAACAGCTCATTCTGGAAGAAGCTGCAACACGTCAAAAGATCTTTAGAGCCAGTTGCACATGTGCTTCAACGGTTAGACAGTGACGAGGAGCGATCGATGCCATTTATATATAATGAGATGTCTAGAGCTAAAATGGCTATTAGAGCCATTCACGGTGACGACGAACGGAAATATGGACCCTTTTGTTGCGTGATTGACAACCATTGGAATGCGTTACTTCACCATCCCCTTCATGTGGCTGCGTACTTCCTCAATCCATCCTACCGTTATCGTCCCGAATTCATGATGGTATGACGGTCATTGCAAATGCTTTTATCTGCTAGTCCGATCCCAACAATCATGTTCTACCAATTATTAAGTGAGCTTTCTTTCTTCATTGTAGCACCCAGAAGTAATCCGTGGCTTGAATGATTGCATAGTCCGGCTAGAACCTGACAGTGGAAAAAGAGTTTCTGCATCAATGCAGGTAATATATCTCTTGTAATTGTCCAGCGAGCACTCTGGGAGCGATGACCAAGTCATTCAAAAACTTCTATCATTGATATGCATCGGTCTATATTTCTTATTTTGGGCAATGTTATTTTTGGCCTGCCAGATTCCGGATTTTGTTTCTGCTAAAGCTGACTTTGGGACTGATTTGGCTGTAAGTACCAGACAGGAGCTTGATCCAGGTAATGAAGACTGGCTAGAATGCATCTTCAGAATCTGAATCATGGATTTGATTTTAATCCACCCCATTTTTACTAATTGCTAATATATTTGATTAGCTGCATGGTGGCAACAACATGGTATAAATTGCTTAGAGCTTCAGCGAATTGCCATACGCATATTGAGCCAGACATGCTCATCTGTCGGGTGTGAACATACTTTGAGTACTTACGATCTAGTTCATGGAAAAAGGAATAACTGTCTGTCTAGGAAGAGATGGAATGAGCTGGCTTATGTTCACTACAATCTGCGATTACGAGAACACCAGGTGGGAAGAAAACCCAAAGACTTGGTCTCCTTTGACAATCCCATGGTAGAAAGTATACTGGATACCTGGCTTGTAGAGGGAGGTAAACAAGCTGTCCTAGAAGATGAGGTAGCCCATTCCCTGCTGTATAATATTTCTGTTTTCTATATTCAATTTGTAATTAGTAACTTATTGGTTTCCTAAATTATTCCTTGTGCTTTAGGAAATCATTTATCACGAAGCAGAACAGTATTTTGGAGATCAGATGAATGACAACTATAATGAAGACAGGAGACCTGGAGGAATGGTGCATCTGACTACTGGGGTTGAACATTTGGAAGTTGATCCTGCTACAGGAGCCACAACTGATGATGACAGTCTTGATTTTGTAGATGATGATTTGACTGATTAGTACATAAGCTGGTAGCAACTTATAACATCTTAACTAAAATGTTGACATGTTTCTGTGCGGTAATCTGTGAGCTAGTTATCCGTGCTACCTAATTATAAAAATGCTTTCTTCAAGTTGCTCGGTATCATCTCCTCCTTTCTAACGGTAGTTAGTTTAAATTCCATAGGTTGCTCTCTCTCTGTCTGCTTATACCTCATGATACTGTTATGTTCGTTAAATTTCCATCTCCTTATTCCAATAATGTGCCTGGTTGATCTATTTCTTTGCTTAGAAATTTGGTGTTACTTTGTTAATCTGTTTGAGAACCTTTTATTAGCAAGTATAAAACATATACATGTCAACTTTGGTTAGGTTGATTTTGTTGGTGATCCTGCTGCTTTGTTGATGGGAAATCTCATGTCAGCTTTTAGCATTTTATGGTCAGGGGATAATTCATCGGTCATGTAACTTGACTAGTTTATTTAGAATGGGGTCGTACTTGAAACTCTAGAACATTAATCATCCATGATCAGGTCTTCTCGTTTCTACTGCTGCCGGGGATCTGCCTGAGCTTTGGGAATCCATTCTGACATTCCACTAGGGAAAGGAGTGAAGAACCATCTTTGTTTTATCTTGTCGTGCAAGTAAAAATCCTTTCATTTGGGTTATCAAAGGCATTCTGGGGGTTTGCAAACCATGATACTTGATACCTAGTTTACAAAGTTTGACTTTGAGTTGACCGGTTATCTGACTGTTTTGTCGGGTAAGCTTTGTATATGACAAGTCTCTTAATATCTCATTTCAATTGCTATTACAGGTTCAAGAGGTGAAGGTCTAACTTCAGGTAAGTTCAAATTCCTTCCGCGCTATTCATTCGATGAAACAGATTTATGTTAGTAACATGAAATTATTTGATTGATAGCAACGTACTCTCGAGTTGTGAGAAATGGAGTGCCAAGAACTAATGGAAGAAGTAACTCGGCCTTGGTCAGTGTCCCTTTCCTTCTCATCATTCTGAGTACAATTGGATTGGGAGGCTACAACGCCACCAGGTGATTAACAAAGACCTATCGACCGGCTTCTTTTGCATGAAGCTTTTAACTTCAGCGGGTATAATCATTTTTTTCTATAAAAAGTAACCTGATTATCTCTTTCTCATTGTTTTGCTTGTCAGGGCTTACAAAAGGCAGAAAGAGGCAGTTCCCTCGCGCAATCCTTTTCTTCCATGATGATACGTTCTCAGTTGGATGAATTCTTGTCCAAGGGAGGAGGTCTTGGTTAATCCGATTTGGTATACGCAACAATGTGTATCGTCGTTCGTGTAGCTTAAGATCTGTATACGTACATAGTCTTCGAATACGCATAAATGTTCATGGGAAATTGGTGTAGTTACCAACATTCATCGCCTCATCATCGAAGAGGCATATCTACTTATTTTGCTCCCGCCCTCTTTCACACCATCTGCATGTTTTGAATGAGTGCAGCTAACTGAATGTTTTTTCGAAAAGTAAAATTGAATTAAGCCAGAAAAATGCAGCCTATTAATAACATCATCCTAAAATGTTCAATGGCATTAATTTCCTAGTGTAACCACGAGATAGAGCTTACTGAATTTGAGTGTTAAAACTAGAAAAGAAACCATTTGCATGGAACTTTGGTCCAAGCCAAGCAAAC
>SOPF01021587.1:0-42562 GCA_012979155.1 Hypericum perforatum
GCAAATGAACTCCAAGAGGAGGAACCACCAGATTGATCGATCCAGATTCCTCCCTCGGATGCTTGATCCCATGTGATACAAGAGCAGAAACTGCTGATTCCTGTCGTTCACTCCCCTCCTTGAAGGCCTTAAACGGCAGGAACGATCTTGTTTCAGCCCGGCCTTTGAAGCCTTGGAATAAACCCTCATTCCCAATTGGAATTGCCCTGTCAATCTAACCAGATATCAAAACAAACATTACATTACAACCAATTCTCATTTTTGTCCTTGCACAATAATTATTTATTACCAAACTCTTGTTACCTTCAATTCTGTCTTAAACTCTTCCTTCTGTAATCCAAATGTGCTGCTCTTGTGATCAGTAGATGGATTCTCTGGAGAGTTCCACAACTGAACAGAGCTCAACCAACTCTTCTTGTCCTTACTTTCCACCATCTCCTTCTCCTCCTCCTCCTTCTCCTCACACACACTCTTCATGGGAATGAACTCCTCTAACACAGGCTCCAGCTTCTTCTTGTCCCCAGAAGAAGCAGCACATTGGCTGGTCTCCTCCTTCAACAACGCAATAGCTGCACCACCACAAAGATCACAACTTTACACACCAAACCGAAAACGAAAAGATACCCATTAACCAGAAACACAAACTAAAACGACCCAGAAACCGATAAACCAAATAAAATCCAACTCACCATCGTCCAAAAGGATCATGCAAAGAGGGAGCTCGCGCTTAAAAGCGTCGATCTTTCTCATCTCATCTTTAAGCTCGTTAAGGAATGAGTTTAACTTGGTCAGCTTCTCGTTACAATCTCCAATCGCCGCGAATTTTCCGAGTAGTAAATCGCCGATCCTCTTAGTTACGAATCCTGGCTCGGCCATTTGTTTAATAATAATAATAATAATAATTCTCCCGAAATAGCCAGGAATATGATCAGCTCTTAATTAATTAATTTAACACGAATATCTCTGTTCTGGGAAAAACTTGAACCGTCCGTCTAAAAGATCTACAGACAGACGAAGAATAGACAGACAAAGAGAGAGAGAGAGAGAGAGAGAGAGAGAGAGAGAGAGAGAGAGAGGAGGAGAGAGATGGTGTGTACGGGAAATGTATAGAGGAAGAACACGGAGATTCTGTTTGGTTTTTTTGCTTTGCTTGGGTGGGTGGGTTTGGGTTTTTATTTGTGAAGGTTTGGGTATGTTTTTTCTTTCTCATTTTTTTTATATAATTTAGTAGGTTTTGTTTTTTTATTATTTATTTTTATTATACTTTTCAGATCCGAATGAGTGAATTAAATATCCCAGATTTGAGTAATGAGATATTTGTGAAAGTTGGAAAAATTGTCATTTCAAATATTTAACATTATCTTTTTAATAACTCGAATTTTATATCTGATTAAATTAAAATAACTTTAAAATAGCAAATGTTCAGTTATTTAGATATTTTTTGGATCTTTATTCAATTCCAAGTTGAATATTTTTTTAAATAATTTAAAAGTTTGTAATTAATAATTTAACTAAACATTATTAAAAATTTGAAATCTAGATATATTCGTAAAATTTCCTCTATTTCTGGGTTTTGTTAAGTCTATTTTAGATAATACATATCTATATATGGTAAGGGAAAGAAAAAATCGTAAACAGTTTCCGCATATATTATCCACTCCGGCTAGTGCTCATATATTTTTTTCCCTGCTCTTTCGGGATATAGACCGGTTTTTCTTTTGTCATTAAATAAGAAATTACTCTTAACGCGTTTATTTCCGGAAACAACTGGAAATTTCTGACTAACGGTAAGGAAGTTTTTAGATAAATGACAATTTTGTACGGTAATTGACTTTTTAATATGAGATTATTTTAGATCGTGGTGCTTACAGAGTAATTTTATGGGGATAGATCGGATATCAAATCAAATTTTTTTGACAGGCTGGAATTGGTTTTTTTTACAAATATTCAAAAACTATTGGACCAAAGTAAAAAAAAAACTTCCAGACAGTCTGGTATCACATGTAAAAAAATACTCATATTGCAAAAATAAAAATATGAAAATCTACATGTCGAATTTTTTTTGAAAAAATTCAAAAATTATGGGATGAAAGTAAAAAAAAAAAACTACATAGACTAGTATCACATAAAAAAAATTTAATATTACAAAATATAAAAAAATATATATGTCGATATACAAAATATAAAAAAAATATTACAAAAAACTACACAAACTGTTGTAAGATTTTCAATGTTTGTAGTTGTTAGTTTATGAAAAGGTTAGACCAATGAAACCATTCCAAAAAATGTAGAGAATGGATTCATGATATAAAAATTTAAATAGAGAATGGAATGCCATAAAAGCTCTGAGTTTTTTCCTTTTTGTCGTTAATTTAAATAGATGCATGATATAGAAATTTAGGGAAAATTATGTAATATATCATACGTTTTATGTGATATGATAGTAAGATACTAAAATGGGGGAAGAAAGTATGGAAAGATCGTGAAAGTGTCATCGCCATGTAATCAGATAGTAACTTTATAAATTGATTTAAAGGTATTTTCTTTGGCATGAAAATATTTTTATTCTGATGTCACGAATGGATTTGGTCATGTAGTAATTTTTTCTGGACAAATAAATTTTTTTTTAATACTTATTCCATCTATTTTAACAAATTTAATCATAATTGGCCAAATCATTATATCAGATTATAGATAATTATATCTAACTTGATAAGTGATTCTATCAAACACAAACAATTATATAAAAACACAAACTATTATATCTTATTTAATTATAGCACCCACCAATAAAGAATCTTAGAGATGAGATAATCCAATTTAAAATTTGCAAGATACTTTAGGTTGAGAGATGTTTTGAAGATGCCATTTTCATTCAAAACATATAAAAGGGACAAATTCTGTGTTGCCACTAGAATCCATGTTTCTCGTCCATAGAGTGAAGAATCTTTACTAAAAACAAATAGCTAATAAACAAATAACCATGGCTCCACCATCCAAAGAATGAATAATTTAATCTAATTTCCATCACATCTGAGATAAACGTGCACCATTGAAACAACCATGTTCACCCTTCATTTTCTCGAATATCTATTGGTTTTTTTGTTGCTAGTCTTCTAAGAATCATTTTTATTAAGTGGTGTATATGGCATAAATTATTTATCTTGTGGAAAGGATAATCATGGAGAGAAATGACTAGTTCTCTTCAAATACCTAAAATATTTTACTTGCTATAAGAAATTAGAGAAAATTTCACATCTATTTTATATCACATTTTGAGCTAGATGATAACATTTTTTCTCATAAAGATAAAGCAATCATTTTTTATAGAAATTTTTTTTTACACACTTACCCAAGATTAAATCTTATATATCCATCAATTTTTTATTTACGTATGACAAATATATGTGGCAGATAGAACAATCATGTATTCAGAATTCTACAAGTTACATGCTAATAATTAACCACCGGCGTGCATTTTTAGCAATGAAGGTATTAAGTAGGGATAACATGCTCGAAGGCAATTTCATATTACTTTCATCAAACCTTTATAACTGAAATGGTATTTTTTGTTTTTTTTATCAAATAGAATGTGATAACTGTGACAATGTTCGTTCAAATGAGAGCAATGAAATCAAAGTTTCTAGATTGATTTCACCAACATATGATCATAACAATAAGTTACATATCTAATTCGCTATGATAAAATTTTGAAATATCTATATATAATCTAAAAGCTTAATATATATACCACTATTTTTTTTAACTTAACATTAAAAATCTCAACATTGTATGTGGGCAAGATCGGCCAAGTGCAGCCAATCGCTATATCTTTAATTATAGCCCATATTAATGCCAAACAATACAATAAAACATGGCACCGACACATTTTTAACGAAGGGCTTCCAAGAGTTAGATTCCTTTAGGGAGTGATTCAAAAACTGTAGGGCTTATAATAAGTTTAGAAATTGGAGAAGGTAGTCCACAAGACTCATTGAGCGTGGAAAACGAGGTTGGATTAGGTCCAGAGTCAATTTCAATTTTAAACGGTACAAAATGAACAGTAGATTTTATTAGTATGTTTTATTTTTCAACATTAACATATTTTGTCTATCATATTGACATATTTTGTATGTCAATATTGACATATGTATAAGAGAGAGAGGGGATTGATAGCACAAGAGAGAGAGGAAGGATAACATTGGATCTAGGAAGAGAGAAACTTGTGAGCTCTTTGTTGTCGTCTCTGGTGGAAGAAGCTGTGCCACCACTCCGCTCCAAGAGAACAGTGTCGTAGAGTTGTATCTAGTTAACGAAGACTCTCATTCTTTCCTCTTTCTATCCTCCACCATGAGCAACGAGAATTCTCATCTCGTTAGCATCCGCAATCTCAGTTTCTTTCGCCTACCAATTGTCTCTGTCATTGTAACCGTTCTACTCTTGAATCTCATAATAATATGAAAGAAGAGAAAGAGTGTTTAAGAAACCTCTCAAAACAAATAAAAGTATTTGATAGGTATTCAACAAAAAATTTATACATGTCATTATTGATATACAAACCATGTTAATATTGACATACTTGTAATGTCAATTTTAAAAAATAAAACATACCCGTGCAATCTTTTCGCATGATTTAGAAAAATTACTCTTCGCACCTAATCTAGTCTCGTGAAAAACAATTCCAAATATCACTTTCAAGAAAGGTACGCACCCATTGCATCTGGCGTAAATCGAAATAAGCGATCAAAGATACCTGATAAAAGGACTTTCGACGAAGACACTGTACATTTGCTTCACACAAAAAATATCCCTATCAGCCCCACTCTCTTCTGTATCCTTTCACGTGATTGACAATGATAGAAAATTTGTTTGGCATTGATTAAAATTATAACTAACTTGAATCAGATTAATCATCTTATTATTGAGTTACCAAATGATTCGCAAGAACTATTTTTTTTTTTTTTAGGTTTCGTTTTCAAATAAAGTGGGGATACGTCAAAATTCAACATTGTCCTTTTGGCTCCTTGTATTGTTAGGATGTTTGAGTCATTTATATGTACATTTTGGAGGATTTTCGCAGGAATGGATCTAATCATATACATTTATTTTTGTACATGATTATTCACGAAGATTATTTGATCATGTCTACTTAAATAATTTTATTCGGATGGTTGTTCAAATAATTTGTTTATGTTTGAATGATTTCACCCGATAATTTGGTTAAGTACATTAGAATGATTCGCATATGGATAATTAGTTTGTTCAAACAGATATGGTTGAACGATATTTTGTACATAATTATGTTCATTCATTAATCTCTACGACCAAATCTGATCCTTTTTGCGCACTTTTTTAATGAACTTTTGAGTGATATTATTATTTCTTATTGCTTGATCCATGTCAAGAGTTACACTTTATTCTCATTGTAAAAACATTTCTTAATCATAAATACATGCTATAATAATATTAGAAAAATCGCCATGTAATACCCACTAATTTAAACCATATTAAGATACATGCTAAAAAAGATTAATTTAAATATGACTAATTATACCTAGCTGAATAGTATAAATTTTTTAATTATAATATTACCATGTCTTTGTTATAAAATAGTTTCATTAGTTGACGTAAATTTTGGTGCTGGTTGTAGCGCATTATACAAGTTGAGGTTTTCCTTGGCTGATGTCTCAGTTTGGTAAGAAAATTGAATTTATTTAAATAATTCTTAGATTCAAATTCACAAATAAAAAAATATTTTGAGAAACTTATCACTTAAAATTATCTTACTTTATCATTATTTATAAAAGTCATACAAAATTAGTTTCTTGAGCTCATTTGAAAGATCACTAATCATTTTAGCAAACCAATTTACAATATGATTAGTTCTTTTAGAAACATAAAAAAAAATTAAAATTTTCTAAAATTTGGCACTATAGATATTATCATCTGATCTAAATGATAAAAATTGAGACAATTTTTTAAAACCCAACATGTTATTAAATTCTCTATAAACTAATTAATAAAAAATTCAACAAATAAAATTGTCCAATGATAATAATGAGCACAGCCAAGAAAGAGAGAGGAGGCAAGGTGGAGTGGGAGAAGGAATAAACGGGAAGAAACGTACGCACTCGGCACGGACCACGTTCGATAGGGGTGATGACGTGGCCAATCATTTGATCCACTAGTGGGAATGGGGAGGGCATCGGTTCGCCGCACACAAACCAACGGCGCTGCTTGAAGCAGATCGAATATTTGTGGGACCCACCTCTAAAGATTCTCTCCTCTGTCCGTCCTTTGACATTTCTGTCTTTATTTTTTCCGCATCCTCCAAAAACCGTATTTTTTTGTGTGTGTGTTAGTGTGTTACTATTCACTATTTATTATCAAATTATATTATTTTTTTAATTAATTTCTCATTTTATTGTTCACATGATCATTCAGAATTTATTTCGTAACTTAAATCATATCATAATAAATCTTAAATAATGCTTGTGCATATATTAAGACATACAGAATATTTGGTTCAATGCATTCTCCTTATCAGTCTATCAACGGTTTAATCCCAATCTATTATTAATTCCATTTTATACACTCATTTTTCACCATTGCTCTAAGTCATGCTAAAATTTTATTTTGATACAAAATAATTTTAAATTGATTAAAAAATATTAAAATCAATTATTTTTCATAAGTAAATAAATATTATTACTTTCAGGAAAATACATGCACCATATATTATTAGAAAATGGTCTATATTTTGATTAGACATAAATATATCATAAATTAATTATTGTTAGAATACAATCTTTATCGATTCTAAAACCGTCGTTGTTAAAATATTAGCTGAAAATGATAGTCAAATAACTCAATTTAACATAAAATATTGAACGACAAACCTTCCATAAAATGATAGGAATCAAAGGAAGGTGTGCAATTGATCATTGTACCAAGGACCATGTATGTCTAAATACACACGCGAGAATCAATATAAAAGTTACATATAATATATCTGATACGGCTAAAATACAGAATATTTTTTCTTGAGTGACCAATACATGAGAATTTTATCCGTGACTTGGTCAACATGGAATTTTTTTTTTCGTGACATGGTCCAAGTCAGGGAAAAAATTTGAGTTAATCACGTGATAATGAAAACAGAAAATAAAAAAAAATTAATACTATCTTGACAATAAGTGATGAATAGTAACAAAAGAAATTCCCAAAACTATCCTTCCCGCGGATTCCTCCAACCACCATCCATCAATTTTCCCAAAAAAAAAATTGACAGTTTTTTCGAACTTCAATTTTTTTTGCCATCAATTGGAAGTTGTCAATTTATAAAATGGCTCAAAGTTATTTTTTAAGAAATGAGCCTCTTCGGTTACATGTATATTTTTCTCATTTTTTTGCACTTGGGTCTAGGATAATTGGAGTTCGAAGCCCTTTACAGCCCACTTCCACTTCGGCATTTCCAAGAGAATTTCCACTCCCAACGTTTCACCTAGAAATATAAACAGCGTGATGTCGTCCACCACCATCTTTGTCCCACCAATAGCAATAATGTCTGTAAAAATTGACGGTCGATCTACGAAACATTACATTAACGAAATGTTACATGAGTATAAAAATATCAATGAGTTTTATACAATTAATTATACTTTATTTATAAGTTTGTTCTGAACTTTGAGTTATATATCAAAATTGACGTTGTATTAAAATAGTTTGATTCACAAAAAAATATGATATTTTATTTTGCTAGATACGTTTACCTTTTCTGTTCCATCTACTATTGCAATGGGTCCTGATGGTTTAGCGTCACTCAAACACTTGATAATGAGCGAGGCGAGTGTGACAATTGTAGATTCTCGTTTAGAGAAAGGTGAGTGAGGCCTTTTTTTAATCTTGGACGGAGGGAAATGTTTGTAGCAAAGCCTATCAATATTTGAAAAGGACTGTTTCATTAAACCAGCTTCGTCGAAGAGAATTTCTTTCATGTAAGAATCATTGCGTCCACCAAAATGACCTCTCTTTTGTTCCTTTCTTTAACTTTTATTTTTTATATTGTACGAACTCAAAAATTTGGTAATGTGTCTAAATAATAAGAGCTGATTCAAGTGATAAGAAACTAATATTTAAAACAAAAATTGAGTTCAAATGTAAAAGATATTATGAAGAGAGTCGTCATCTAAATAGAACTCGTTTGAAAATAAACTTGTAGGTTCTCATGCTTGAAAGTACTTTCAATGAACCATTGAATTTCTCAACATCAAATGTCAAATTGTACACCAGAGGAAGTTGTCCAATTTGTAAATTACAGGAATTTACCGACACTAGAGAGAGATAACCTACTATAGCTTAAAGGATCAAACACTCGTGAGAAAAGGCCATCGAAATTAGAAAATTGTTTGACCTTCGGTGGTCCCTGCAAAGACCACATAATGGTGTCCCCCGTGGCCACTGCTCAAGGAAGCTTTCCAACTGGGTGACATAGAGCCGTGACCAGCAACTTCGATTTGTCTAGATACCGAGTAATTTCGATGATTTGGGAAATTGGGAAACAAACGAACGAGTGGAGTGGAGTATAGCATCAGCAAAGAGTCAGACCCACATTTGGACATAAAGTTATTTTTTTTAATAAGTAAATTTGGAGCTAAATTTGATGCAAAATGAGTTGGCCGAGGAGCTTAGTCGGCCTTGGTTTGGGCCGAAATAAAATGGAGGTGGGAGAGAGTGGAAGGAGGGAAATGGACATAACGTTATGGTTGGGACTTGGGCCTGAACTATTTTTTGAAATTTTTTTAGGCATGTTGATATAACCCTAGAATTTCAGACAATATTAATTTTTGTTTCTGTTCGAATAAATTTTTTTATTTTGGCAATAAGTAAAAATGGACTCGTCGACCTAAAAAACAAGACAGGACTATTGCCATCCTTGCCAATTTGCGTTGGTTGGTTATTTTCGGCTTAAGTGCACAACGGACAGGATAAAGCTTCTTCCTTTTCCGTCAAAACGTATCGGCGATGAGCGGGAAAAGTAGCTGTTGGGGGATGAGATGTCGTCAAGACTTCTCGGGCCGAACTTTGGGCTCAAAATATAGCCCAATAATACATATTTGTATATTTTCCTGTTGAATTTCTATTTCTAGCTTTATTCTTTTGAAATAATATTTTGTATGTCTTTTTAAATTTTGTAAGTAATAAGTTTTAAATTTTTTATAATTAAAATATTAGAATATATCAACATATTCCCAAGGGCACCCACCAAACATCACCAATCGTATGTGACTTCACATCAGTAGCACCTAATTATCGGAAAATAATACAAATCTAATCAATAACACAAGATTTTTAAATATTTGTTGGATACAATTTATAACAACCAAAATATTTTTTTGTCAATTTGAATCTATATAAATTGATATCGTAGATATTCGGACTATGATCATATGAGATACCATTTTTTTTTCAATTTGTTCCTTTTTAACGACTTATGGGAATTGGGATGCAAGTTGTGGGCGAAGGACGACCCGAATTTCGGTTTACTATATCTGTTGTAAAAGGAAAGTTTTTGAATAGGTCCACGGATTACGAGAGTTGAATCAATAGTTGACTAAATTAATGGATCACAATTTCCTGCAAATAATGGGCATTGGATTTCAGTGGAGATGTCTAAAAAGTAATCTTTACTATGGAGATTGTTTTTAGATCATTGAATGAAAATTTTGACCTTAAAATCTTAATCGAACGGTTATTATGTTTGAGAGTAAATTAGATTAGACTAATAAACTAAATATCTAATTATCTATTATTTTCTTATCACACCTAATTTTAAAAAAATTAAATATGATCTCGTGATTTACTCCATCCAAATCTTTTTCATCTATTATTTCCTTATCTTTCATCCACATTTGATTTTAATTGTATTTTATATTCTCAATATCTTTCAAATCCTTTTCATATATTATCACTATTTTTCTTATCAACATTTAATTTTTTCAAAAATATATATATTTTTCCTTGATTGGCACCATTATCTGTTAATATTGATGATTACGTGATGGGTATAATTTATTGATTACGTGATAGTTATAATTTTTTTAATGAAGGTATAATTTTTTGATCCAGTCAACCAAATTATTTGAACTATCCCATGCATTGCTAATTTTTTTTTTGAGAGCATCATGTATTGCTAATTTGAGAGAAAAGGAATAACTCAATAATATTGAAATTGAAATTCAGATCGGAAAATCGGCCGCGTTCAGATAAGAGCTTATAGTATATTACACATATAAAATTAGTACTATAATATAAAATATTAATAAAATTAATGACATAATATGTATAAGATAACTCAAATAAATATGATGTCATTTTTGGGTCGTTTGGAGTTTTTCATTCTGTTTTTAGGGCTTCTTGTGCGACTCAAAATCATAAAAAAGTGGTTCACAATAGCAAATGCAAGTGCTCGAATCCACGTAGTTCTGCATTTGGGAAAGGTGGCCAAGATGACATCGTCGGCTCTAGGCCTGGAATTAAAGCACATATCTATATACATCAAATCCATTTTATTGAAGTTTGCATAATACTCAAAAAAAATTTCCAACGAGCATATTGAAAGTATTCGCAATTTTTAATAACGATTTGAGCGAGCCACCTTAAGTGATACTGGATCAACATTACCCCCCTTCAAGTGGTTGGTAGGTGTGAACCAAAAGCCTTGGTATTGGAGATGACCCGCCATTTTATCTTGTCGGAGAACTTCCTCGTACTTTTTGTAGGTCTTCTGAAGCTCTTCATTGCCGGATTTGGCTTCCTCCTTTTGTTGTTGATATGACAAATCCATTGAACTAATATTTGTCTTAAAATTGGCTATCCTTATGAGACAGCAAATATCTTAGAGTTGGATTAATTCTTTAAAAAAAATTTAGAAACGAAGTTAGCTTGATTGGGAGGAAAATTTGCGGAGACAACAAGATTAATATAGGACACGCGTTTTTTTTTTCTTCTTATAGGACTAATGTATATGACGTGAAAAAGTAATTTTTTTTTTCACATGCGTATTTATGTTAGTTAAAATGTCATATTTTTGTTAGTTAGAATGACATATTTATGTTGATGGTATAATTAGTCATAATGACATAGTATCATTAATTAGAATAACCCGATGTTCTTAGTCTGAATATCACATTAATATTATATATAATGATGTATTCTTGTTAGTTTAAAAATAATGTGTGTGGTATATCATTTTGACGTCAGGATATGTTAATACATTAAAGACACCGAACTAAAAAAAGCAAAGATTAGATAAAAATGACAAAATTACCTCTAACCATCAAATTATGCGGGCTATTTTTTCAATGCGGTAATCGACTGAGATTAAAGGTCTGTTTAGTTCAGATGATCAAATTCAACTATCAAATGTTAGTTGATCAACTGTTGCCTGATAGGACTCAGCTGATATGCTATTTCAAAAAAGAGTTTGGTAAATTAGCATTTATTGTTGCTGTTCAATTATAAAATTACTTATAAGGAAATTAACTAATAAATATCATTCTTTAGTATATAACAAATAAAATTAATTATTATTTTGCACTAATGCATCTATTATATGATCTCGCAATACATTCATAAAGCCAAATCCATTTCCTATACTATCATCACTTATTTCGGTATATTCTTCTCTACCTAAGTTTTGCCAATTAAAAAAGTGCTCCTCTTAATTTAATATTTAATATAGTATATATTATTTATTTTTATGCTTTCACAAATTAAAAAATATCTCTCTTAATTTAATATCTAATATAGTACATATTATTTATCTTTATGTTTCTGCCAATTAAAAAAGTGTTTTTCTTAATTTAATATTTAATATATATCTCTATATTTTTGCCAATTAAAAAAATATCCTTCTTAATTTTCTATTTAATATAGTATATATTAATTATCTCTATGCTTTCGCCAATTAAAAATCCCTCTTAATTTAATATTTAAGATAATACAAATTTTTAAAAAAGTTAGGAGTTATCTGAATCGAGTGGTATGTTGGTAATTTAATATTGTAATAGCCATCAGTTAAATGTAACAGCCATAAATTCTAACTGCTAGAAAAAAATGGCATTTAGTTTCAACAATTTTTTTAATTCACCAAATACTAAAAAATTAACTATTGTTAAATATCTATCAGCCATCACTCATCCGTAACAACTAAACAATAAAGCTCACACAAAATCCGATCTCAATTGGCAATGTGCGTATATATAGCAGTTGTATCTTACTAGATATATATAATATAAAAAAATTAATTAAAGACAATCAGAGGTTATGGATATCACAGGAGCGTCGTGGCGGGAGCCAATCATGGTGACAATGGGTTTTAAAAGGCATTGGATTATATGGGGATGTCTAAAAAGTAATCCCTATTATGGAGATAACTCGTAATTCATTGGATAAAAATATTGACCTTAAAAACTTAATCTAACGGTTATTATGTTTGAGGGTAGAATTGGTATTAGACTAATATAACTAAATCTCTGAATATCTATTATTTTTTTATCCCACTTAATATTCAAAAAAATTTAAATATGATCCTATGATTTACTCCATCCACATTAAATTTAAATAACCAAAAACAAAAAAATACACAACAACTTTTTTGAAGTTGGGTCACACGAGAAATAACTACACTAGAAATTATTTTTGAATTATGCACTTTACATATTCCAATAAATTTACTCAGAGTAATTTTATGAACAATATATAAAGGTTACTTATACGAAAATCGATAAACGTAAAGCTATATCACAAATCGAAAAATACTAGTCGGGGAAAATGTCAATCATTAAATGGAGAGTTAAAAAATATATTAAAAATAACTGTTCAAAGACAATCCCGGCCAAACTGTCCAAATGGAAAGAGTTAATTTTCATGATTTTGTTAGTGGCTAATTAAGGGTGTTGGGTCTAACTGAGATATTTTTAATCCAAACTATGACATTTAACTAATCCAGATTTTTAAATAGTTCTGACATTTAAATATTCAATTATTGTAGATCCAATGGGGGTAACGTACTGATCCACCAGCCACGTATAACAAATAAAAATAACAAGGGATTTAATTATGCTAAACGAGAACTTAGAGATCATCTTCGAGTATCCATTTAGGCTTTCGTAATGTAACTGCTAATAAATTGAAAAACTATGGCGTAACAGTTATGTTTTGAAAAAAAATAAAATTTGCCGGGCTAAATATACACAAATGTGGATTGTCTTGGCTTCATCTTGATCAGTTTTTTGGAATGGACTAAATTAACTGAATTTTAGAAACTATTGATAATATTACTATCAAGTTTGTACAATGGAGTCGCCTCTCATTCAAGGTATCACTAACCACTTTTTGATTATGATGAACAAAACCAGCTTATAATTAATAATATGGTAATCTCAAAACATTTTTTATTGGATCGAAATTTGTAATCTTTTTATTATATTAAGGTATACGATCAATCTAGTCTGGTATCATTATACAATTAATAATATACATGTGATCAACCTAGTATAGAATTTTTGTATATAATCTAAAACCTTAAAAATAATATGTAAATGAATCTTCACGATTATAAAAAATTTCGCCTGAAGGATAACTAACATATAACTAGTAAGCAGAACTCAAAAGAGGGGACACACTATTGGGGTGCCCTACTTTGATATGAGTTTATGCCGTGCAATCAGTAAAGGGGTTCCCATTTTCGTTATTGTTTCTACTTTTGGATAACAAACATCAAACATGAACCTGTTTAACCAACTTTGCTTTTGTCCAAACATGTTCACTTGTTTTAATCATAAAAAACTTAAAATTTGTACTGTTACTAAAAAAGGCACACTATTGGACACCCTTCGTCAAATTAATACGAAGGCAACATTAAAAATTACATATAGAGGACCAAGCCACAACCGCCAAACTTTTCCAACTAATGTCATGCCCAATGCACACGATAGATATTTTCGGACTGCATGAGAAATGTGGTAACAATATGATTTTTATGGAAGAATGATTTTTTTTGAAAGGTAAATAAATTTATTTCATCAAATTTACGGACGACTGATTTGATCAAATAATTCATTCCGTAACAATCGCCAGCCATGTTACATTTGGGTCCATCAATGGAAAAAAAAAGTGTCGGATTAGTCTCTCATTTTCCCACCATTTCCTTTACCAAGAGAAACGTTCCATTGAAGGGCAATCTTCAGGGTACAAATTTTCACCTAGGTCGGATGTTTATTACATAGAAACAGAAAGGAAAAAAACATACACTCGTAAGCAGAACTAAAACATAGCACACACACGACCTGGCGAGATTATTCGTCTTATTTTTACGAAGACAACATTATGAAATTACATAAATAGGTCCAAGCCACAACCACCGAACTTCTCCTTTGTGATCTCATCAATCCGAGCAGCCATTTCGGGTGTCAGATAATTCTTCCAGTCTCCAACGTCACCTTTCCTGAAGAAGAAAGGATTTTGCACGAAATTCGACTTGGCAATGCTCTTATTTACTTCCAAGTTGCTCAGGTTCTCGAAGCTACACAGCTTCACTATCCGATCAACCACGCCCTGGCCCTCTTCCTCAAACGTAAAGGGCACCCCGAGGAACTCGGCCATTTTCTTGACGTGCACGTTAGGGTTCCTTTTCAAATCCTCGTACGTCAGAATCATGACATGGTCTGGTCTCTCCCTGCTCGCGTTCCAGAAGCTCAGGACATGATCCCAAAACGGTCCGTATTGTGAAACGCCATTGCAAAATAGTTGGAAAGCGTCTTCGAGTGAAAGCGGTTGCTGCTCCTTGGACCTCATTTTCTTCGTGAAATGCCACTTGGAGATGAAAGCATCTTTCGGGTCCCGGCATACGTAGACCACCTTGCAGCTGGAGGCTTTAATGGGGTCCGGGAAGAGTGCGTAGGGCATGTGAGTGGACAGAAAACGAGGGGCAGCCATGGCTTCCAACGGAGAAGAGCAAGAGCTCTCTAGTAATACTTGTACCTCAAAAAAGGGAACGAGGTCTTGAGGATTCTGAAGGAGCAAAGGGTGTGTATCGAAGTCATAGGTATGCCTATTTATGGTTGCGAAAATGAGGGCTCTAGCCCATGTAGTGCCACACTTGGGAGAAGTAGCCAATATTATGTCATCTCCTCTTGGCCTGAAAATTTATATATCCATTGATTCAAATTCGATATAATATTTCAGTGATAATGAGGGTATACTAGTTCAAGACTATCGATGTTGTTTTTTTTTGTCATGAGTTTTGAATGGCAAAGTTTTCAGTAATATCCGAGTATTATCCTTACTCAGGTCTAGGCGGATAATTTTTCCTTATCGTTCCTGCATGAGGGACTAGGGAGTTGCCTCTTTACTTCTAAGACCTTTGAGAGGATTGTGCTATTGATCTAAGAAGCTTTGTAATATTTGGTGCAAATAAGATTATATATTAAAGGGCATGAATGATTTAACAATAATTTATGATTCAAACTCCAACAAAGCATAACTAGTAGTATAAAATTTATCTTTCAAAAAATTTCATTTAAAAGAAATAGTATGTAAGTTGATCTACGAGGTCGGTCGGTCATAGCGTTAACATAATTTAGTATGAGCTCAATATCTCACCTGAAATTCTGGATGAACTCGAGCGCCATAACCATGGGTGGAGGGATCCAAAAGCCTTGGAATTGGACGAGATGTGGTACCCACCAGCCAATCCCTCGAGGAAGGTTTATCAGTTGAAGTTCCGCTCTCTCGGAGATGTCTTTAAGTAGCTCTCCTTTATTTCTCAGGCCTTCCTCTTTTTCCTGTTGAGACGGAAGGTCCATGGTACCAAATACTTGGAGTAGCTAAGCTAGGAAAACTGAACAAATCAAGATCTTACCAAGTGGTAATAACCGAGATACAAAGTGGATTATATAGTGTTAACCTTATCTGCAACCCTTACCACTTAGATAGTAAAGAGAGGGGGAGGGGGTTGGGTTTTTTTAATAATTAAGTATAATATTTAATGTACATTCTTATTAAATTTAGAAATTAATTTTACTACAAAACTAATAAACCTACAAATTAAAATTAAATCTTAAAAAATTTAAACCTTCTCCATATTATTCACATTTCACAACTTCTCTGACTCTATTCTTATTCTGACACGTTTAGTTACACCATTGTTATACTTACATATGCACTTCCTTTTCCCACGGTTGCTGTGCATGTGCACTCAAGATTGATCTATTTATTTATTTATTAAGATTGCTCTGCTTGCAGCTGGAGGATTTAATGGGCTCCGGGAAGAGTGTGTAGATCATGTGAGTGGAAAAAACCACATTTCATATCCCAAATCTGAAGAATATATATACATATATATATATATACATATGTACATACATATATATATATACATATATGTATATACATATGTACATACATATATATATATACATATATGTATATACATATGTACATACATATATGTATATACATATGTACATACATATATATATACATATATATATACATATGTACATACATATATATATATATATCATCTTATGTGTTACTAATTAATTATTACTTTGTATTGAGAAAGAGGAGTGTTTGGAAGAGATTTGATAATTTTAAGGATTCTAACTTAGCTTAAACGTGTTTGTACAGAGTCTAGGTGGCATCGTAAAACACATCATCGCCACAAAGTTCGCTTCCATTCTCCGAGATCATGCTGAAATGTCAATAACAGGTTGGCTTTGCGTGTGCGCCTAAGATTGATACGTTCATCTATCACATGTAATTTATGGTTGCCCACAATCTTGGCGAATTAAGGGGGTTGGCCACATTTTACAACGTGCTAATGATTTTAATACTTCATATAAGATTTCATACACATATATATTAAACTGTGACGTTTTCCAATATCCAGATTCTCAGATAATTAAGAAGTTGAAATATTCAATTATTGTTGATCCAAAATCCTAGCTAGTTGATGATACCCGTTGAAGCCTTTTTTTTTACGCTTCTCTCGTTGCGTTGAGTTCATGAACCAAGTTTGAGATGGTGAAAAAAAATCTACTTATGGAGGAAACCCTTGATAGTTGATTTATATTTGGAAAGATGGTTATGTACGGTTATTACAAAAGTGTTTGGATCAAATCTCACGATTCTAAAGCTTAAAGGCAGAAGTTGGTGCACTTAAAGCCCAAAATTCTGCCAAAGAAAGCCCAAAGATCAGAACATACGAGCATTTGCGAGTTTTCTGGTGGCAGGATTGTGTTTTGGGAGGGCCGCTGTTTCTGTATTTTCTTTCTTACCAGGAATAACCGGAATTAGTTTACTTTATTATATTATGATAAGATAAAAATTTAATTTAGTATTTTGTGATATAAAATTAATTAACTGAATCAAAATTATTCTAATTAAAATCAATTAGATTCAAGTGTAACTGGACTCTAACTGGACATGTATACAACCAAATCCCACATTTTAAATTAAGATTTAATGAGAATTAGGCATAATCCTATCGTGGGGACTAAAAAGTCTAAAAGTATAATTAGTATCATAGTATTTAATTAGTTATTAAAAAATAAAAAAATTAAAAATAGAATCACGTAATCCCTAAAATCATGCAAAAAAAAAATAGTAAATCACAAAAATTCAAAAATTAAATCCCTAAAAATATTAGGCCGCAAAATGACTCAATGTTGAATAGTTGACTAAATTAATGAAGCACAATTTCTTGCAAATAATGAAGTAGGTCATTTCAAGAAATTTTTCGTCTTTTCGGTGTTGACTTTGAGGCTAAGATAAGCTACACCTAGCTCACCAACTACCTAAGATTTCATTTCATACCGATGTTTCAATAAATTATAATATTTAGTTTGGGGATCCCAAATATAAGTGTGGTCATCTTTTATATTCACCCGCAAGTAAAATCATTTATTATTTGCATTCAACGAAGCGATATTTGAATTAATGATGGTCCTCGTTACATGTTTTCCATTATTACCTAAATTTCATGATTAATTAAAATCTATTTTATTATAACGTGCCTTCTCATTTTCACATACAACTATATCTAGTGGGTTAAAAATCTCCATCGAAAAAACGTAAGTTACAAACACGTGGCTTCTCTTTTGTAGGTCTTCTGAAGCTCTTTATTGCCGGATTTGGCTTCCTCGTTTTGCTGTTGGTCTAAAAAATCCATTGAACTAGGACTTATCTTAGAGTTGGCTACTTTCTTATGAGACAGCAAATATCTTGGAGTTGGCTTAATTCCTTACAAAAATTTAGAAACGCAGATTGGAGGAAAATTGGCGGATACAAGATTTAATATTGGACACACATTTTCTATTCCTTACGGGATTAATGTGTGAGCGGTAAAATAGTAATTACTTGTTCTACGTGTATATTTCTATTTGGTTAAAATGTTAGTCAGAATAATATATTTTTTTAGATTGACTTGGTATAATTAGTCATAATGACATAGTACCATTAATCAGAATGACATGTTGTTCTACTCTGAATATCGTAAAATAGCATATATAATGATATATTCATGTTAGTTTGAAAATAATGTATCTACTATTTAAATAACTCATTCTATTATTTAGATATAATTTAGTCTATTATTTGGACGTTATGATATGTTACAGCCTTAAAGACATAAAACTATAAAAAAGATTAGATTAGATAAAAATGACAAAATTACATTTCTATTTAGTAATTGTCAATTTGTCCGAGATGTTTAATGTGGTATTCAGCCGAGATTAAGTATCTATTTTATATAGCTGATCAAATTTAGCTGTTAGCTGTCAACTGATAGTTGATTAGTTGTCAGCTAATAGTATTCAGCTGATAGCTAATATTTAATTTTTAAAAAATATTTGGTAAATTACAATTGTCTATTGTTGTTGAATTATGAAATTATTTATAAGGGTATTAAAATAGTGAATTTCATCCTTTTAATATAATATAAGAACCACTTTCACTTCACTATTTATAAATTTTTGTTTCACTCAACAAAACATTAAAAAGTAATTTCCTTCACAGACTTTGTTACAAAAAATATTTAACTCAAAAAATTATATTTGCTTGGTCCTCATCCTCAATAATGGTTAAAATCCTAACAACTCTCTTCAACTAGAACTGTTAAAAAATATTTAACTTAAAAAATTAATTTTACGTAATCTTTATACTCATCAAATTTTCTAGATTTTTCAAGTAGAAAACAAATAGAAATAAAAAACACTAAATTTGAAAAACAAAAAAAAACTAGTTTAAGCTAAGATTTTCGAATAGATTTGTGAATTATAAAATAGGGTATTATGGTAATTTGATAATATAAAAATTAACAGCTAAATTGATTAGCTAAAAATTCTAGCGGTTGAAAAAATAGCTTTTAGATTTCAAGAGCTATTTTTTTAATTCACCAAACACAAAAAACACTTGATAGATATTTATCAGCTAGCCATTAATTCCTAACAGTCAAACCAAACACCCAATAAAACTCGCTCAAAATCCGGTCTCAATTGGCGGTGTGTATATATATAGCAGTTGTATCTTACATAGCTGTCGATCGTGACCGCGTCAGTCGTGATCGTGCCATGTCGTGACAAAAGCATCCATGTCGATCTACTTTGGAGCGACACAAAATGGATGCAAGGTCGGAGCGGCCGTATCAGGGAGCGACTCGGAGCGACCTGATGCTAGTTGGTGTGACTACAAGAGCTAGATAAGCATAAAAGATTAAATTGCCCTCAATTTTTATTTTCCCCAAGATTAATTTTGTAATTTTGAACCTTTAGATAGAACTTAGAAGGGGAAAAAACTAAACGTGAGAGAAATCTTCTTTTCTCTCTCTGGGAAATTCTCTCCTCTTCTTTTCGAGCCTCCAAACCCTAAAAAAAAGAGGACCCACCACCTGGAAGAGGAGCCTGGACTTGGAGCCGCTGCTGCTTGGGAAAAAGACCCACTGTTAGAAAAGAGGACCCACCGTCGGAGAAGAAGACTCGCCGCCTGGAAGAGGAGCCTGGACTTGCAGCCGCCGCTGCCTAGGAAGAGGAGAGTGACCCGCTTTTGCCTGAAATCGGTACTAGGTGTACTTCTAAATTCCTATTTCCTTGTAAAAATTAAATTGTAAGAGAGCTATAGTTGTTTGAATAAAGGAATTTTTGGACTTTTAGCTTTACTAGTTTACTTCAGATTTTACTATTCGCTATTGTAAACTCCACTTGTCTATTTTAGGCTTTTGGCTTATTTATCTAGTGTATTTCTTATTTCCTTGTAAATTATAAACTATAAATTGTAAACCGTATACTGTATATTCAAACTGTAACTCAAATTTGTTGTAAATTGTATGTTGCTCATTTACAATTTAGGTGGGATTATGGTTAATTGATTTTTATTTCAATATTTAACAGTTATGATGACTCCTAATTCTCAACCATCATTAGACTCCTCTTCTTCTACGCTATTCAAACCAAATGATGGTGATATAGGTTGACGATGGAATAGCTTAAGGGACAAGAGCAATAAGAAGAAACTCACATGTGACTTTTGCAAGAAAGAAACAACCGGAGGAATTTCTAGGGCTAAGCAACATCAAATAGGAATAAAATGAAATGTTGCTAGTTACTCCCTTATACCAGAGGATGTTGAATTAGCTTTGAAAGAGCATGAAGAAAATAAATTAGCAATAAAACAAGGTATGGCTGATGGGGTGCTTGAAGATGATGAGGTAGTAGCATTGCAAGATATCTCCCGACTCCAGCGTGGAAAAAGACCTAGTGAAGAGGCTACTTTATCGACTGGCAAGAAGATTATGAAAGGTCCATTAAATGCAATATTTTATAAAAAGTCAGAAAAGACTTTTGGAAAAGGAAAGCAAACACGCATGAATGATACTTATTTTAAGGAAGCAAGATAGATGGCTTGTCAACATATTGCTCAGTTTTTTAGGCACAGAATTGCTTTTAACGTTGCCAAATCGCAAGCCTTCCAAAATGTGGTTAATGCAATCAGGCATTTTAGTCCCAATTTGAAATCTTCTAGTTATCACAAGTTGAGAGTTCCAATGTTGAAGGAGTTAGAATATACTCATGAGATGCTGAAGTCTAACAAAGAGGAGCAGCCACAATATGGTTGTTCTATTATGTCTGATGGTTAGACAGACACAAGAAGCAGAACTTTGATCAACTTTCTTGTAAATTATCCATTGGGAATAATGTTGATGAGAAGTGTTGATGCTATTGACATTGTAAAATTTGGAGAAGCACTTTTTGTGTTATTGGACAAGTTTGTTAAAGAGATTGGAGAAAGTAAAGTTGTGCAGCTAGTCACTGACAATGGAAGTAATTATGTCTTAGCTTGTAAATCTTAAGTGTTAATTATATTATCAGTTGTACATATCTTGTTAAATTTATTTGTTGTATGATATTTGGTTTATACTTTTATAGGTAAATTGCTAGTAGCTCAAAAACCAAGATTGTTTTGGATTCCATGTGTAACACATTTCCTCAATTTGATGCTAGAAGATATTGGAAAGATTCTTAGAGTTAAAAAAGTTATACAATAAGGAATTAGTCTAGAGAACTTCATTTATAACATACTTTGGCTTTGAACTTGATGAGACAGATGACAAAAGGTGAGTAGGTGAGAGCTGGAGTCATAAGGTTTGCTACGACATACCTTACTTTGTACGGATTGCACGAGATAAAAGGAAAAATTAGTAAGATGTTTACTTCTGAAAAATGGGGGTCTTTGAAGGCTAGTAAGGATACTAAGGGAAAGAATACAACAAAAATTATTCTTCAAACTACTTTTTGGGAGAATATCATTTACACTCTTAAGGCTATGGAGCCTCTTGTGAAAGTACCCAGACTTGTTGATAACGAAAAATAACCTTCAATGGGTTACAACTTACATCTACAAGGTAATAAAGAATGCAAAGGAGTTAATTAAAAAAAGCTTTAAGGACAATGGAAATAAGTACAAAGAGATACTTGCAATTGTTGATAAATGATGGAAGGATCAACTTCATTATCTATTGCATGGTGCTAGACATAATCTAAATCCAGCGCACTTCTATAGTGATCCTACAATTGAGAATGACAGTTTGTTACTGAATGGGCTCTATGATTGCATCGAAAAGTTTTCTATGAGTGATGAAGTCATTGATGCCATCCATAGGGAGATGACAAAATATAAGAGGGCTGCAGGATTATTTGGAAGAGAGTCAGTAAAAAGAGAAAGAAATAACACAGCTCCTGGTAAGTCAAGTATATTTAGCTATATCATATTTCTTTTAGCAAGAAACCAAAAAATTTATAACTTTTTGCAGTTGAGTGGTGAAAGAGATATGGATCAGAAACACCAAATTTGCAACTCTTTGCCATTACAATATTGGGTTTGACTTGTAGTTCATATGAATGTGAGTGTAATTGGAGTAATTTTGATCGTGTAAGGTGCTTTAGTTTAAATTCAGATTTTCATATGTAAACTAACATATTTTGATATTATAGATTCACTCCAAGAAAAGAAATAGGTTGGATTCTGGAACATCAGATGTTGCAAGACTTGGTTTTCATCAAGTGTAACCAAACTTGGAAAGAACGTCATGATTGTGAAGAGAATATTGATTCTATTGAATTGGATGATATGGATCCTAGCAGCGAATGGTTAGTGGGAGATGAAATTTGTGAAGGTGATCCTGATTTGGTTTATAAAGATGATGATCTATCTTGGTTAGATGCTGAAAGTACATCTGGTATTGCTAAGCATGTATTCAACATTAGGAGTCAATTAGCATTGCAGAAGGTAGCCGCACCTACATCTACACCTATGCCACCACAACCGCCTTCTTCATCTAGATTTAGGCCAAGAGTTTTTGATGATCATGAAGATGATGATGATGATGATGATAATGATTGGTGTAGACGTGGAGCAAGTAATGATGAGGACATTAATTTTTATGATGTTTAGCTCTCTATATGTTTGTTCTTTGATTTTATTTACATTTTCAAGACTTTGATCTTCATGATATTTTGATTTATTACATTGATTTTAATATATATTTCTATTTCTGAACAATGTTATTAGTGTTCGCGTCATGAAAAATCGCCCCATTTGCTCTGCGTTATCGCGCCGCGTCATATTTTAGGGTGGCTGCATCGCGTCGCGTCAACCGCTTTGACAACTACGATATCTTACTAGATATATCAAATATAGAAAAATTAATTAAAGACATTCAGAGGTTATGGAAATCACAGGAGCGTCGTGGCGGGAGCCAATCATGGTGAGAATGGGTTTTAAAAAAATATGCAACAACTTTTTTGAAGTTGGGTCACACACGAAATAACTACACGAGAAATTATTTTTGAATTATGCCCTTTACATATTCCGACAAATTTACTCAAAATAATTTTATGAAAAATATATAAAGGTTACTCATATAAATCGATAAACGTAAAGCTATATCACAAATCGAAAAATAGTAGTTGGGGAAAAGGTCAATCATTAAATGGAGAGTTAAAAAATATATAAAAAATAACTGTTCAAAGACAATCCCGGCCAAACTGTCCACATGGAAAGAGTTAATTTTCATGATTTTGTTAGTGGCTAATTAAGGGTGTTGGATCTAACTAAGATATTTATAATCCAAACAATGACATTTAACTAATCCAGATTTTTAAATAGTTTTTACATTTAAATATTCAATTATTGTAGATCCAATCGGGGTGACGTAGTGATCCACCAGCCACGTATAACAAATAAAAATAAAAAGGGATTTACGCTAAACGATAACTCAGAGATCATCTTAGAGTATTCATTTAGGCTTTTGTAATGTAACATTGGTAATAAATTGAAAAACTATGGCGTAACAGTTATGTTTTGAGAAAAAAAAAAAATTGCCGGGCCAAATAAACACAAATGTGGATTGTCTTGGCTTCATCTTGATCAATTTTGTAATGTACTTAATTAACTGAATTTTAGAAATTATTGATAATATTACTATCAAATTTGTACAATGGAAGCGCATCTCATGCAAGGTATCACTAACCACTTTTTGATTATGATGAACAAAACCAGCACATTTTCCCACCATTTCCTTTACCAAAAGAAACTTTCCATTGAAGGGCAATCTCCAGGGTACAACTTTTCAAATTTTTTGACGTTGGCGCGAATCCTATATTAATAGAAAAGCGTTACAACACAGGAAAAAAAAGAACGGAAATAGAAAATACGAGAACCATACGACATACGATGCCAAACCGTAGACCACAGAGTGGCACGGGTGAGAGCGAAAGGTGATCGTAAAGCCACATGGACTAACGACCAAAGCGAAAATCTGCCGAGACAAGCTACGGCTAATAACCACGAGATTACGTCAAAGACGCAACCTCGTGGGCTTATGAATGCATACGGGATACACGCATAAGAGAGCCAAGATAGACCAAAGTCAATCGAGACAAAGTTCTCCACCTATAGCCACATGAAAGGCATCGCGAAAACAACGGATCTCGAAAACAGCCACAGCCGATACAAGCAAAAGCGCACATAACAGAGACATAAACAAGGCAACGTAAAGAAACGGATTGATATAGTCGACCGGGGAGGAGGTCGACGGTGACCAACCTCCCCGGGAAGTACTAGCGAGCTCTCTCGACTAGCCGGACAAGAAGCCAGTCGCGAAAAGAGGGCCGAACTCCGGCGAGGGCGAACCTCCGACGAGGGCGAGACTCCGGCTAGGGCGAAGTTCTGGCGGCCGCTTGACCGGCGAAGGCGACCTCCGATGAGCTTTGAACTTTGGTGAGGGTAAACTCTGGCGAGGGCTAGTTCTGGCGAGGGTAAGCTCCGGTGACCGAACTCCGGCGAGGGCGAAACTCCAGAGGGACGAGACTCTGGCAACCGCTACTGTCGAGCACCAAAGAGATGGAGATCAGGTTGTCCTCAGTTTTCGAGCACCAAAGTGATGGAGAGGTTGTCGACCGCTACGGTGACCGCTACTGTCGAGCTCCGGCGACCGCTTCGGTTGTGGGTGACGATCGATGTAGGTGAATGAAGGTTGGAGTGTGAACGACGATGAAGGTGGTTAAAGAGGGTAAGCGGAGGAAAAGGGGAAAATAAAGTAAAAACCCTAAAAATGGGTAGTTTGCTCCCGGGAACGGGAGAGAGAGAAGCTAGAGAGAGAAGCTGTACAAATTTTCATCTAGGTGGGATGTTTATTACATAGAAACAGCAAAAACGAAACATACACACGTAAGCAGAACTAAAACATAACACACACACACGACCGGCCGACATTATTCGTCTTATTTTTACGAAGACGACATTATGAATTACACAAAGAGGTCCAAGCCACAACCACCGAACTTCTCCTTTGTGATCTCATCAATCCGAGCAGCCATTTCGGGTGTCAGATAATTCTTCCAGTCTCCAACTTCACCTTTCCTGAAGAAGAAAGGATTTTGCACGTAATTCGACTTGGTAACGCTCTTATTTACTTCCAAGGTGCTCAGGTTCTCGAAGCTACACAGCTTCACTATCCGATCAACCACGCCTTGGCCCTCTTCCTCCAACGTAAAGGGCACCCCGAGGAACTCGGCAATTTTCTTGACGTGCAAGTTGGGGTTCCTTTTCAAATCCTCGTACGACAGAATCATGACATGGTCTGGTCTCTCCCTGCTCGCGTTCCAGAAGCTCAGGACATGATCCCAAAACGGTCCGTAATGTGAGACGCCATTGCAAAATAGTTGGAAAGCGTCTTCGAGTGAAAGCGATTGCTGCTCCTTGGACCTCATTTTCTTCGTGAAATGCCACTTGGAGATGAAAGCGTCTTTCGGGTCCCGGCATACGTAGACCACCTTGCTGCTTGAGGCTTTAATGGGGTCCGAGAGGAGTGCGTAGGGCATGTGAGTGGACAGAAAACGTGGGGAAGCCATGGCTTCTAACGGTGAAGAGCTCTCTAGAAATACTTTTCCCTCAAAAAAGGGAACGAGGTCTTGAGGATTCTGAAGGAGCAAAGGATGTGAATCGAAGTCATAGGTATGCCTATTTATGGTTGCGAAAATGAGGGCTCTAGCCCATGTAGTGCCACACTTGGGAGAAGTAGCCAATATGATGTCATCTCCTCTGGGCCTGAAATTTATATATCAATTGGTTCAAATTCGAGATATTACTTCAGTTATAATGATGGTAAACTAGTTCGAGACTATCAATGATGTTTTTGTTTTTCGTCATGGGTTTTGAATGACAAAATTTTCAGTAATATCCTCACTCGGGTCTAGGCGGGTAGTTTTTCCTTGTGGTTCCTGCATGAGGGACTAGGGAGTTGCTTCTTTACTTCTAAGACCTTTGAGCGGATTGTGCTATTGATCATCTAAGGAGCTTTGTGATATTTGGTGCAAATAAGATTATATACTAAAAAGGCATGAATGATTCAACAACAATTTATGATTCAAACTCTAACAAAGTGTAACTAGTAGTATAATATTTATCTTTCAAAAAATTTCATTTAAAAGAAATAGCATGTAAGTTGATCTAAGGGGTCGGTCGATCATAACATTAACATAATTTAGAATGAGCTCAATATCTCACCTGAAATTCTGGATGAACTCGAGTGGCACAAGTACAGCGGTTGGTGGGATCCAAAAGCCTCGGAATTGGACGAGATGTGGTGCCCACCAGCCAATCCCTCGAGGAAGGTTCTTCAGTTGAAGTTCCGCTCTCTTGGAGATGTCTTTAAGTAGCTCTCCTCTCTTTCTCAGGTCTTCCTCTCTTTCCTGTTGAGATGGAAGGTCCATGGAACCAAGTACTTGGAGTAGCTACTCTAGGAAAACTGAACAAATCAAGATCTTACCAAGTGGTAATAACCGAGATACAAAGTGGATTATATAGTGTTGACCTTATCTGCAACTCATTTAGATTAACTCTTCTAGCCTGTGAACATATTTTATATTGCAAATCTGTTCTAAAATATATATATTCTGACGCAGGGGCAGAGGAACATGGTAAAGAGTGGGTGGGGGGTTTAATAATTAGGTATAGTTTTTAATATATGTTTTCATTAAATTTAAAATTTAATTATACTAAAAGATTAATAGACGTACAAATTAAAAACTAATTTTAAAAAAATTTAAATGTTCTCTGTATTGTTCCTATTCCACAAAAATTCTGGCTATGCTATTATTCTCACGCGTTTAATTATACCATTGTTAGACTTACATATGCACTTCCTTTTACAACGGTTGCTGTGCATGTGCACTCAAGATTGATCTATTTATTTATCAAGATTGCTGTGCTTGCAGCTGGAGGATTTAATGGGCTCCGGGAAGAGTGTGTAGATCATGTGAGTGGAAAGAAAACCAAATTTCATATTTCAAATCTGAATTTTATATATATATATATATTCATATATATCTCCTTATGTGCTACTAATTAATTATTACTTTATAAGCAATGTTTGGAAGAGATTTGATAAGATTGTTGTGAGACTCGGAAATTAGTTGGTTAGTTTGCAATGCTTCATGACAAAGTATGTCGTCGGAGTTTGGTTTCGACAAGTACAATGCCTTAGCGCATTTTCGGATTTGTGAAGCTGTTGCTTGGTTCGGACAGATTTGACCTACTTGTAGTTAAATGACCGTAACTTTCTCGCCGTGAGTCCGAATTGAGAAATTCCAACTGATTTGGAAACTAGACACATTGGGGAACAAAAAAGTCTCACGGTCAGATTTCTTGAAAACCAAGGGAAGATCGTCATTCTTCAGCTGCTAGCTTCTGGTCTGCTGTGATTGGACCATAGGTTGTTTGTCTTCTTGCTTGATCTTTTGAAGAGGTGGCTTGTTTTTAATTGGACCGCACTTGCCTTCACTTGAAGTTATCATTGAGAGTTCCTTTAAGGGCTAGAAATCTGAGCTCCTTGGTCACTTTAAGAAATTATTAAGAGAAAGAAGAGAGAGAAGTGAGAAGGCTGATAGAGAGAGAAGGAAGCAGGTCGAAGAAGAATCAATCGGTAAGCATGGATCCGTTCAGTTCTGGACTTAGAATCTCTAAAGAGGGTTTTAGAGGACTTCTTCATCTTTCTTTTGGTACCTCATTTGTGGATTTTGGATCAGGGAGTCGTCGAGAAAGTTGTTTTGAATCCAGTCGTCGTTGTTAAGGTACACAGCGGAGCGACGCGAAGAGGATTGGCTTGCTGAGTGTCCTTAGACTCCGAATTTGTCTTGGGTGTTTTGGAACCGTTTGTAGAGGACTTCTTAAGGTTTCCAGAATGGTATCTTATGCATGTTTTGGTTGAAGGAATTGGGCTGTGCGCCTTGTTGAAGTTGAGACTGGTTGGCTGCGTTCAGTTTGGCAAGAGTTGAGGAATAAGCTTGGTAAGTAGTTTGTCTACAAGATTCAGTTGTTGTGTAAATTCTGAGTTGTCAAAGACATGTTTGTGAAGTCTTGTGAAGTGTGGTTTGAAGTGATTGTGGTCGGAGTTTGAGTTATTTGCGTTATCGTTGAGGATGGAAGTGTTGAACGGCACAAGTATCATTGTTGGTTGTTTTGAGTTATTGGCAGCGTTTCGATTTTGGAAAGACTGAGGTTAACCTTGTTTTGGTAAATTGGGTTTATGAACAGAGTTTCCGCAAGGTGTGTGGGTGAAGGAGAATCGGTTTGAAGATTGTGAGTGAAAGGCATCGGTTTCAGAATTGATGATCATTGGATGTTGAGTAAGCGGATAGACCATGACAAGTTTGGTTGTGTTCGTTATATGCATGTTTCTGATCTTGATTAATGTGCGTCTTATGCATATATTGTTGATTATGATATGAGATTATGCATATGTGATTCGTTGAGAATATGTGATCGTTGTGTGATGGATGTGAGGTTTGTGAACAGCCGGCTAGATCGCTAGCTTGGGGCTGAGTTCGTATGATTGATATATCCATATGAGATGGATTCTGGTCCGTTGGGTCATATGTTGATTTGATATGTATTTTGTGAGAGAAATGAACATGCTTTCCCATACTAACGGGGGATGTTAGTCTATGAGCTCATAGGTCGGGGATATCACTAGTTTACATTATAAGCTATCGCTAGCTTGTATTTGTATACTAGATTTGTGTTTGTGTGATCGGAGTTTTGTTTGGCCATTTGGATATCCCTTGGCAATCAGAGGAAGGGGCCTTTCAAAACCTGTTCATCGCTCTCGTATGTGTGTGTGTCTATATTTGCATTTGATTTCATCGCTCTCTGTGTTGGTTGTTCCATGTGATTATATTTATGCTTTCGGTAATTTGTGCATCATGTGGTCATCATGCATTTCAAGTTGAGTTATGTCGAGCATGGTTAAGTTCTGCGGCACGTATATCTCAAACATAACTAATATGTTATGTTCTATCTCTTACTAAGTATTTCCCGACACTTACCCCCTTACAAAATCTATCTCAGGTTCCGAGGTGCCATAGTTGCATTTGATTTTGGAGTCCGTGTTTCGAGCCCGTCTCTTCTGTTCGAGGGCTACATTTTTGAGGTCTCTAGTCTAGTGCTGTTTTTGTATATTCGGTTAGACGCTCTATAGCGGTTTGTTATGTTTTGACATGGATTTGTCCCTTTGGAGATGTTTTGTGCATATGTACGATGATGGTTGTGTACGATCGATGTTTATGATATGACTTCTGCATGTTTGTTTCCAATGTGTGTTTTCGAAACTATGCGTATTATTTCGAGGCTTGCTAGATGGCACATGTATTGTTATTGTCGTGGTGTCTAGCGCCGATCACCAACCTTCGCGCGGGTTGTGACAATTGTATAGAGTGTAGGTAAAACATATCATCGCTATAAAGTTGGCTCCATTCTCCGAGATGATACTGAAAAGTCAATAAATTGTTGGCTTTGCGTGTGCGCCAAGGATTGATACGTCCATCTATCACATTTTAAATTCATGGTTGTCAACAATCTTGGCGAATTAAGGGGGTTGAAAACATTTTGAGCAAATTGCCCTCAGGTCCCTGTCCTTTGTTAATATTATTATTTTCGTCCCTCCTGTTTCGGAAAAGAGACTTTAGTCCCCCACCTTTACTTTTTTATCACTCTGAGGTCTCTGGTTCCGGTTTTGGGAAAGTTTTCTGGCAACCAGAGACCTAAATAACTTGTTTGCCCTCGTTTAAAAAATTAAAAAAATTGAGATCCCCTGGATTTACAATTTTGCCCCTTGCAAATAATCCCCTCCCCTTCTCTTTCTTTCTCTCTCTCCCCGACGATGAGCCGAAGCTCCTCCACCGTCGCTCCCTCACCAGACCTCGCCAGACCTCGCCGGATCAGTTCCTCCGCCAGGATCGACCTCTTCCTCGCATTCATCGGTCTCCAAAGCAACTAGTGCACTGGAACCATTCAAACTAAAGAAAGCCAAAATAATTATAGATCACCGCCCCCTACCTCCCGGGAAAACCAAACGACCACCGCCCTCCACCTACCGGGAAAACCAAATGACCACCACCCTCGAGAAAACCCAAACGACCATCGCCCCCCACCTCACGGCAAAACCAAATGACCCCCCCTTTGGGAAAACCCAAACGACCACCGCCCCCACCTTCCGGCAAAACCCAAACGACCAGCAACTTGTTATCACGAAAATTATATTCAACCCGAGGTCGAGCTCAAGTACGTATGATCTTTTCCTCCTCCGTACTTGTTATCACGAAAGGAGAAATCGAACGGAGAAGCCGATGGCGAGGGAGCAAGGCGGAGCGACAGAATCAGGGCGGAGCAAGATCTATTTTTTTAATTTTTGAAGCAAGGGCAAAAATGTCATTTAGGTCTCTGATTACCGAAAAACTTTCCCGAAACTGAAACTAGGGACCTCAGAGTGATAAAACAGCAAAGGTGGGGGACTAAAGTCTCTTTTCCAAAACAGGAAGGACGAAAATAGTGATTTTAGCAAAGGACAGGGACCTGAAGGCAATTTGCTCAAACATTTTTCAACGTGCTTATGATTTTAATACTGCAAATAATATTTTATATAAATATATATTAAACTGTGACATTTTCCACTTGTCCAAATGTTTTCAACGTGATTATGATTTTAATACTACAAATAAGATTTTATATAAATATATATTAAGTTGTAACATTTTCCACTTGTCCAGATTCTCAGATAATTAGACGTTGAAATATTCAATTATTGTTGATCCAAAGACCAAAATCCTAGCTAGTTGATGATACCCATTGAAGCTTTTCTTTGAAGCTTCTCTCGTTGCGTTGAGTTCATGAACCAAGTTTGAGAGGGTGAAAAAAAAATCTACTTATGGAGGAAACCCTTGATAGTTGATTTATTTTTGGAAAGATGGTTATCTATGGTTATGGCAAAAATTGTACATTTCACCGATGATGTGGCTTGCTACATAAATTGTGACAAATTTTTTGGAGAAGTTACAAAATGGTCTTAATATTTTATTTTTATTTCAAAATAGTCCCCCTTCTCTCTTCTCTGTCTCTCAACAACACGATCATCATCTTACTGTCACTTCCAATTTCCAGCCCATCCTATCCACCTCTTTCCCCATTTCCCTCTCCTCTAACTCTTTCATTTGCGCTTTCTTCTCCAACCTCTTCTTCTTCCCTAAGATCCTGCCACTAGTAATGGGGAGGAGGGTTGTTTCTGATATTTTATCACTTTTTTTCAGTAATATAATTTTTTTTATTGCTTTCAATTATATAATTGTGTAAAAAAAATGGTAAAACTTTTGGATTGTCAAATGCAAAACCAGCCAATTGGTATTACGTTTTTGTGAAGTGTAAACAGACAGAGATGCGCGAGAAACAACCCGAACTTAGCGATCAATTAGGCGGTTATAAGGAAATAGTAAAAACATAAAATGAAGAATTTTAAGCAAGCATGGACTGCAACTTTATATCGTATTATGGTTTCTAACAACCGAGGTTATAAATATGTAAATTTCTCAATTTCGAAGATTTGGAGGGGTAAGATCCCAGTGATTCTTCTGGCTGGCTTTACAAGGCAAATTGTCCACTCATGATTATATATATGATTAGAATGAACAGATTAAATGTTTGGAATTGCCTTTGTCTATATGTGGAGTCAATGATGAGAACGGGAGCCATCTTATTCTTCTTGATCAGACTTGCTGAGCTTTTATTTATTTCCAAGTTATCTGAACTACATAGCTTCACAATTTGGCCAACCACATCTTCCCTCTCTTCCTCCATTGTAAATGGCAAACTCAGCCAATTTCTAAATCTGAGCAGCTATGTTCCTTTTGAAATCCTCTTAGGTTGCGAACAAGAAGCGGTCCGGCCTTTCTAGACTTGCATTCCAGTAGCCAAGAGGATGGTCCATACCCTGAGGTCCCGTTGAAGAAACTTTGAAACATTTACTCTAAAGGAAACTAACTCTTCAGGGCTCCTCCTCTTTCCATCGGGACGAGGGGGTCTCCGTTTGTTCACAAAATGCCACATTGAAATGAAGTCATCTTTCGGATCTCGAATGACTTGAACAAATCGACATCCCGAGTTCTTAATACGATGTGGGAAGAGAGCGTAAGGGATACGAGTACATGTGAAGCGGGGTGAAACCAAGGTCCCAAGTGGAGGATACGGGTTTTCTTCAGCAGCTGGTATTTCCGAGATGGGGATTAGCTCTTGAGGGCTTTTTTCGAGTAAAGGGTGCGACTCAAAATTATAGAATTTTGATTTGGTGGTAATAATCTAATTTATCATTAGCCACAGGGCGTATAATATAGGGTTAGAAACCCAATTACAATGTCCATTACTGATTAGGACTCTACCAATTACAATATTCACATTCCTATTGCGACAAGTGAAATAACGGACAGTCCTAATCGGACTACAACTCAAGTGAGCAAGCCAAACGGAACAATTGACAGCTAACGGCCATCCAACACGCCCAACTTGCGAACAAGACCCTGAAATCGATCCTCGCCAAGTGCCTTCGTAAATAAATCAGTCAATTGATTTGCGGTGGAGATCTTGTAGGGAGCAATCTCACCGGATTTGACCCGCTCGCGAACAAAATAATAATCTATTTCGACGTGCTTAGTACATTCATGATGAACAGGATTCATAGTGATATGTAAAGCAGCATGATTATCACAGAAAAGGGGAGTGGGACAACGAAATTGAATCCCCAATTCGGAAAAGAACCACCTCATCCATAAGATTTCACTGACGGCAACCGCCATCGCCCTGTATTCAGCCTCGGCGGAGGATCGAGCCACCACAGGTTGCTTTTTCATTTGCCAGGAAATAGGAGGATCTCTGAAAGTCATTAGATAACCTATTCGAGATCGTCGTGTCATCGAACATCCACCCCAATCTGCATCACAATAGGCCATTAACTCAAAATTGGAATCATTATTGCGAAGAATGCCTTGTCAAAGAGTTTTCGTGAGATACCAAAGGACTCTCTCGGTGGCGTGAACGCGTGCAGAGGTCGGCTTGTCAACAAATTGACTAATAATATTCACTGTATATGTGATGTCGGGGCGGGTGACAGTAAGATACATAAGCCGACCAACCAGATGACGGTAGCGACAAATTTCTGTGACGGCATCACCAGTAGATTGCAATTAGTGATTTTGCTCAATAGGAAAGAGGCACGGTTTAGCGTTAGCCTTCCCATACTCTTTGAGAATGTCTAGAGTGTATTTGCGCTGGCTAAGAACAAGCCATTTCGTCGTGGTAGCAGCTTCAATGCCCAGAAAGTACTTGAGATTACCAAGGTATTTGATGCCAAAATGACTATGAAGATGTCCTTTCGTTGATTGTAACAATACAATGTGATCACCAACAAGAATAATATCATTGACATACACTAATAAGATAAGAACATGAATCCCTTTCCGAAAGAAGAACATAGCATGATTAGCCCAAGAACGTCGGAAACCCAATCGCAATAAGAAGGTTGTCAACTTGTTGTATTAGGAGCGAGAAGCTTACTTCAGGCCATACAATAATTTCTTCAATCGACATATACGAGAATCACCAGGGCGAGCAAACCCCCGGGAAACCTTCATGTACACCTCCTCAACCAAATCACCATGGAGGAAAGCATTATCGACATCCAATTAGTGAATATACCAGCCTCGTTTGACTGCTAGAGGAAGAAGACAGCGAACTGAAACAATCTTTGCAACCGGAGCGAAGGCTTCATGATAGTCGAGGCTTTCAATTTGCTTGAACCCATGTGCCACAAGTCTAACCTTGTCTCATTCAACTGTGCCATCTGAGTTAAACTTGACTTTGTATACCCATTTAGAATCCACAGCATGCTTACCGGGTGGCAGATGCGTGAGTGCGCCTCTGAAATAGGAGAACCTCTGAAAGTCATTAGATAACATGTTCGAGATCGCCGCATCATCGGACATCCACCCCAATCCGCATCACAATAGGCCATTAACTCAAAATTGGAATCATTATTGCAAAGAATGCCTTGTCCAAGAGTTTTCGTGAGATACTGAAGGACTCTATCGGTGGCGTGAACGTATGCAGAGGTCGGCTTGTCAACAAATTGACTGATAATATTCATTGTATATATGATGTAGGGGCAGGTGACAGTAAGATACATAAGCCGACCAACCAGACGATGGTAACGACGAATTTCTGTGACGGCATAACCAGTAGATTACAATTGGTGATTTTGCTTAATAGGAAAGAGGCACGGTTTAGCGTCAGCCTTCCCACACTCTTTGAGAATGTCTAGAGTATATTTGCGCTGGCTAAGAACAAGCCCTTTCGTCGTGGTAGCAGCTTCAATGCCCAGAAAGTACTTGAGATTACCAAGGTCTTTGATGCCAAAATGACTATGAAGATGTCCTTTGTTGATTGTAACATGACAATGTGATCACCAATAAGAATAATATCATTGACATACACCAATAAGATAAGAACATGAATCCTTTGCCGAAAGAAGAACATAGCATGATCAGCCCGAAAAAAAATTAAACCCAATTGCAATAAAAAGGTTGTCAACTTGTTGTATTAGATGCAAGAAGCTTACTTCAGGCTATACAATAATTTCTTCAATCAACATATGCGAGAATCGCCAGGGCGAGCAAACCCCAGGGAAACCTTCATGTACACCTCCTCAATCAAATCACCATGGAGGAAAGCATTATCGACATCCAATTGGTGAATATACCAGCCTCATTTGACTGCCAGAGTAAGAAGACAACAAACTGAAATAATCTTTGCAACCGGAACAAAGGTTTCATGATAGTCGAGGCTTTCAATTTGCTTGAACCCATGTGCCACAAGTCTAACCTTGTATCATTCAACTGTGCCATCTGGGTTAAACTTGACTTTGTATACCTATTTAGAATCCACAGCATGGTTACCGGATGGTAGATGCGTGAGTGTCCAGGTGCCATTTGATTCAAGTGTAGAGATTTCCTTCTGCATCGCTGTACGCCAGCATTGATGTTGTACTGCCTCATGATAGAAGAGAGATTCAGAATGGGAACTGAGAGCACTTAAGTAGACCTTGTGAGTATGCAAAAATTGTTTATAATTCAAAAATTGAGTCAAAGGGTACGATACTTGGTTACTGGAACTACTGGTTGCTTGAGTCGAACTTGGCAAAATTGAAGGAGGAAGTGCCACTTGATAATCCTGAAGGTGAGAGGGAATTTGACGATGCCTCTCACTCTGTCGAGAAATTGACATATGTGAGTCAACTGGTTGATTAGGAGATACAATTGACAATTCCAGTGAATCAAAAATCACAGGGGCTTCAGCAGGAGATGTCCCAATGCTCTGCGGAGAAGCACAATTGGCAGTTACTGGAAGTGGATAAATGTCCTCCACAATAGCAGGTACCACTCCTGTACTATCAGCAATTTGTATTGGCAAAGATTTCGTGTTCTTGCGAAAGGGAAAAACATCCTCGATGAAAGTGACATTCTGCAACACATGAATCTTGTGACTCTCAAGATCGTATAACTTGTAACCATTTTGGTTAAAAGGATATCCAAGGAAAACACAAGGGCGACCTCTTTCATCAAATTTATCTGTCTTTGCATGATTGTACATATAAGTGAGGCAGTCAAAAGTTTTGAGATGAGCATAATCAGCCAGATGACCAAACAGAAGTTCATAAGGTGTCTTGTCCTGGATGACCTTTGATGGTAATCGATTAATTAGATAAGTCGTAGTCTACACACACTCTCCCTAAAATCGAATTTGGAGATCAGTTTTAAAATACAGAGAACGAGCCACTTCTATGACATGGCGATGCTTCTGTTCAATAACTCTGTTCTACTGTGGAGTATATGGACAAGAAGTCTGCCAAAGTATACCATGTTTGGCATAAAACCTTTGCATTTCATTGGACCCGAACTCAGCTCCATTATTGGGTCGGATGCCTTTGACTGTAGCACCAAATTGAGTATCGACCACCACACAAGACATCTGTAAATGTTGTGCTACCTTATATTTAAACCTTATGAGGAATGTCCATGTCCCTTTACTGAAGTCGTCAACAACAATCAAAAAATAATGAGCACCTGTCATTGAGGCTGTTTGATACGGGCCCCAAATGTCATAATGCAGTAGATCAAAGCAACCAGTAGTCTTAATTTCACTTGATTGAAAGGGCAATCGAGTCTATTTTGCTCGTACACATAAATCACAATGTCTCAAAATCTCATGAGTATTCAAATCTCTAAACAAAGTAATTTGCTTCATCTTATTCAAAGGAGCATGTCCGAGACGACGATGCCAGCATTGCGTATCCAAACTTGATTCGACCAAAGACATCGTCCCCTTCTCAACATCCTCAAAGTAATATAGGTCATCTCGTTGCTTATCCATTCCAATCAGATTCCTCGAAGTTGATTCCTGGATCACACATCGATCAGCATAGAAAGAGGCATGGTGGGAACAACGACTTTTAACTAAACCCATCACTTTTTTTTCCGAAAGAAACATTACTTCATTCATAATGAAGATAAATGCTTCATCAAGTCAAGTACAGATGAGAAAACCCAACCAGAAAAAACAGTGTCCAAAGCCCACCGTAAAGTCCAAATGTACAAGAGTACGAGGATGTTACCCTCCTAACACTACCCTTTAACATGTACTCTTCCCCTCGTACAAGTGCACGGTTGCACCCATTAGCCTCAATAAAAAAGCTATTCCAGAAAAATCTACCCCAATCGAGGAAAAAGAAAAAATAGAAAAAAGAGCGCTAACGATAATACTGCAAGTTAATAAAGGGTACGGATTGCCCATATACACCCGTCCACAATCAAAGAGAGTTCAGCCCTGACCCGGCATCTCCTTTACTCGCTATCCTACTTAAACGCCTCCCTGAAACTGTTGGTGTCTTTTCAAAAAAGAGGCAGTAGCCTTACTGTGTCATTTGGTTTTTTTAACCAAATGATCATATCTCACTTAAATTGAAAAGACACAAGTTGGTTAACAATTAAAAATAAAATAAAATAAAGAAATAAAAAAGTTGACATGGCTTTTGGAGTTTGTGTTAATTGGGTCTTTTGGACAATTTAACATGTCCATTGGTATCCTATAAATAGGAGACTCCACTTGCCATTTCAATCCATCCCAACAATTTATTGCATAAGCATTCATTAGCTAATTGTTCTTCTCTCCCCCTCTCTTGAGTCCAAAAGTTTCGGGTATATAAGAGTTTGCCCGAAAGGTTCGAGAGTCGTGTGCAACGATCTTGGAACCACTCAAAATAGTCATTGTATCTTAGGGACGATTGCCGTAGCCCGTAGTGCACTGAAATATATAGGGCAATCTCGTTTTACAGAGAAAGTGTCTAACACTTACCTTGAATATAGCTCGATCCTAATCAAGTACTCATATCCATAATCCAACAATCGTAAGACGAGATCATACTTGAAGATGGCATCGAGTAGCACCGTTGCTCTGACCACGAACCCGCGAACTGTCTATCCCGAAAGGCCAGCGAAGTTCAATGGTACTGAGTTTAAGAGATGGCAGCAGAAGATGACGTTCTACCTGACCATGCTCAACCTGGTTCGATTCCTGAAAGAGGATGCACCAAAGCTCGCGGAGAATGAGAAAGATCAATAAGTGATCAATGCCCTAATGCGTGGAATCACAGTGACTTCCTCTGCCACAACTAAATCCTGAATGAACTAGACGACATGCTCTACAATGTCTATGCAGTAGCTAAGACCGCTAAGAAGCTGTGGAGTTCACTCGAGAAGAAGTACAAAACAGAGGATGTTGGGATGAAGAAGTTTATCGTCGGGTGGTTCCTCGACTTCAAGATGGTGGACTCCAAGAAGATCATCGACCAAGTGCAGGAGTTGTAGCTGATCCTTTACGAGATCCATACTGAAAGGGATGCAACTCAGTGAGTCCTTCCAAGTGGCTGCGATGATCGAGAAGCTCCCCCCGCTCTGGAAGGACTTCAAGAGCTACCTCAAGCATAAGAGGAAGGATATGAGCCTAAAAGACCTGATCGTGAGGCTTCGGATCGAGAAAGACAACCGAAAGTCCGAAGTCAAGTAAGGCAAGGCTACCTCTGAGATCACCGTGAACCTCGCCGAGGAAAAAGGTGACAATAAGAGGAAGAAGTCTGAGGACACGTAGGAGAAGCAAGAGCTTAAGAAAAAGAATAAAAAAATCAATGGCAATTGCTACAACTGCGAGAAACCCGGCCACATGGCAAAGGACTGTCGCTAGCCAAAGAAAGACGATAAAGGAATGGCAAACCTAGCTAAAGACCTATCTGAGATGGATCTAGCAGCCTTAGTGTTCGAGGCCGACCCGGTGGACTATCCGAGAGAGGAGACACAGGAGCTACCTGGCACTTCTGCTTGGATAAGGGGATATTCTCCAAAATTTCCAAAATCGTCAAACTAGGTGAGGTGGTCTTAGTTGTTAAGCTAGAACTCAGTTCCCAGCTTACTATTAAGCATAGTTGGGTTTTTAAGCTTGTATTTGATATACTTGTAATGACCAAAATGGGTCAATTGTAGGCAAGGATTACCTCAGAAATAGGGCCCTTTAAGATGAATGTAATAATTATACATCGTACCATTAATGGTCGGAATAAAATTACAAAATTTTCTTATTTGGCCAAGTGTTCTAAATTATGGCATAATAGATTAGAACAAGTAAATTTAAACTCGTTAAAAAGTAGTAAGTTTAAATTTATTATCAAATCTGGAGTTCAACCCTTCCGATAAATGTGAGGTATGTGTGAAAGCTAAAATAGCCAAAGCACCTTTCCATTCGGTGGAAAGAAGTACCATGCCTTTTGAGTTTATTCATACAGATATGAAGCACGTGAAGCTAAAGGCGGAAAGATATGCTTTATCACGTTTATCGATGATTGCATGAGGTACGGTTATGTATATCTCCTAAAGGTAAAGACGAAGCTCCTGAGGCCTTTATGAGATATAAGAATGAGGTTGAAAATCAACTCAGCGTGAAAAAACCAAAATGATCTAAAGTGATCGAGGAGGAGATATGTAGCTCTGTTTAAAGAACTTGGTCGAGAGCACGACATTATTCATCAGACAACTACTCTATCTGTAGTTTCATTTGAAGAACTCTGTCGAGCACACGGCATCGTTCGACAACTGCTCCATACTCACCTCATTCGAATGATGTGACTGAATGCCAAAATCAAACTCTTAAGGAGATGATTAACGCAGTGTTGATTAGCTCGGGCTTATCCCAAAAATGTGGGGGGAAGCTGAGCTCTCAGCTTATTCTAAACAAGTTGCCACACAAGAAAAGGGACAAAACTCCATACGAGTTATGAAAAGGAAGATAACCTTCCTACGATTACCTTAAAGTGTGGGAGTATCTAGCAAAGGTCGAAGTACCTAAACCTAAGCAGATAAGGATAAGACCCAAGATTATTGATTGCATCTTTATCGGATATGCACAAAATAGCAGTACTTATCGATTCCTGGTGCATAAATCTGAGAACCTAGAAATTAATGCAGGAGTGGTCATTAAATCAAGGAACGCAACATTTTTTGAAGATATCTTTCCTAATAAGGAAAGAAAAGAAGAAAGTCCCAAGAAAAGGGCACACGAGACTACGCAAGGGTCAAGTCAAGAGGACGATGAACCTAGACATAGCAAATGGACAAAGGTAGTCAAATTCTTCGGTCCGGACTATCTAACCTATGTGTTAGAAGATGAACCCAGGACAATCCAAGAGGCATTGTCGAGTCCAGATGCTCCTCTCTAGAAGGAAGCTATCAATAGTGAGATAGAGTCTATTATGCAAAACCACACATGGAAAATTGTGGATCTCCCACCGGGATGCAAACTTTTGGGATGCAGGTAGATCCTTAAAAGGAAATACAAAGCTAATGGATCAATTGATAAGTACAAAGCTTGATTGGTAGCTAAGGGGTTCAAACAAAAGGAAGGATATGATTTCTTTGACACGTACTCACCTGTCATAAGAATTACATCAATTAGAGTGCTCATAGCTATTGCAACTCTCTATAACCTCGAGATCCACCAGATGGATGTAAAAACTACTTTCCTAAATGGAGAGCTAGAGGAGGAGATATACATGGAACAGCCTGAAGGGTTTGTGGCTCTTGGACAAGAGCATAAAGTATGCCAGCTAGTCAAGTCGCTATACAAGCTTAAGCAAGCACCGAAATAGGGGCATGAGAAATTTGATAGGACGATGCTATCAAATGGCTTCAAGATCAATGAGTGCGATAAATGTGTTTATGTTAAGGGCACGCCTGAAGCTTACGTAATTGTATGTCTCTACATGGATGACTTACTAATTATGGGAAGCAATAACGAGGTTATTGTGAAAACTAAGAACATGTTAAAGAATCACTTTGACATGAAAGATATGGGTCTAGCAGACGTCATATTAGGGATAAAGATCTCTAGGAAAGCGGACGAAATTGTCTTAACACAATCCCACTACGTGGAAAACATGCTCAAGAAATTCGAAGCTTTTGACAAACCTCCAGCTAAGACACCAGTAGACCTAAATCTACACTTAGCCAAGAATTGAGGGGACCCAGTATCTCAACTGAGGTATGCACAAATTATCAGGAGCTTGATGTATTTAATAAATTGCACTCGTCCCGATATAGCATACTCAGTCAGTAAGCTTAGTAGGTTCACAAGTAATTCAGGAAAGGATCACTAGCTAGCTCTAGAAAGGGTTTTACGGTATTTAAAGCATACCATAAACCATGGCATACACTATGCTAAATATCCAGCTGTATCAAAAGGATACAGTGACGCAAACTGGATATCGGACACAAAGGACTCCAAATCTATAAGTGAAAGGAATCAATAGAGATCAAATGTACAATGTAGTAAGGGGAATGGGATTAAAGTCCACACACTAAAGGACATCCATAGCGGTAACTCAACCATGATGAGTGGAAATCCTACAAACTTGGTTCAATGAGACAACTAAGTTATGGAGGGTTCAGTTAATCACCTGGAACCTAACCCATTCTCAGAAGCTGCCCAGGTGTCGACTTGCAGAGGTGTGGCTAGGTTGAGCATTTTTGCTTTTAGTGATTCCTATACCTTGTTGAAGGTGAAGTATGGCAGGATACTTCCGATAGGAGATCACCTATGTAAATGTGAAGTGAGACCGCTTCAAATAGGAAAATACTTATGAATCCAAGATATGGTCCATGGCCGAAAAGGACACAACGTGAGAACCTAAATATACTAGGGTTGTTATTGTGTAAATGTTATTATCTTGGTTTACGCAAAAAGCTGACAGTTCAAGACATTGCGTTCACCGAGCAGCAAGTAAATCCGATAACATCTTACTAGAGAAGGTTCAAAGCCGCAAGCTACCTATCTCGATGCAATAATAGCACGTCAGAACTTTTGATTAGAGTCTGCATGCATTAGTCATCATTCATGATAGACAAAATTGTTAACCAATTGGGGGATTGTTGATGTCTTTTCAAAAAGGAGGCAGTAGCCTTACTGTGTCATTTGGTTTTTTAACCAAATGATGCATATCTCACTTAAATTGAAAAGACACAAGTTGGTTAACAATTAAAAATAAAATAAAATAAAATAAAAGAAATAAAAAAATTGACATGGCTTTTGGAGTTTGTGTTAATTGGTGTCTTTTGGACAATTTAACATGTCCATTGGTATCCTATAAATAGGAGACTCCACTTGCCATTTCAATCCATCCCAATAATTCATTGCATAAGCATTCATTAGCAATAATTGTTCTTCTCTCCGCCTCTCTTGAGTCCGAAAGTTCCGGGTATATAAGGGTTCGCCCGAAAGGTTCGAGAGTCGTGTGCAACGATCTTGGAACCGTCCAAAATATTCGTTGTATCTTGGAGTCGTAGCCCGTAGTGCACTGAGATATACGGGGCAATCTCGTCTTACGGAGAAAGTGTCTATCGTCTTACGGAGAAAGTGTCTAACACTTGTCTCGACTATAGCCCAATCCTAATCAAGTACTCGTATCCGTAATCCAACAAAAACCTCCAAAAGACATTAACATGTAGGCATTTCATGATTTTATTGC